>ML809147.1:0-13602 GCA_009831015.1 Picea engelmannii | reverse complement strand
TGTAAATCCTTCAATCCTATCCCAAGTTGTTCTTAAGGGGGGATGTTAGGATATTTAGACACTTAGGAGTTAGTTAAGATTTACTTGGTCTAATATGTCGTTAGGTAAAAGTGTGTTTCTTTAGTATGCTTTAATATGCATTTGTAGTTAGGAAATTCGACGGTCACGATATGTTCCCGACATAGAGTGATCCGACGGTTCATACTCTCCTCGATCTTAATGGCCATTGATTCGTGGCTTAACACCCGATTGGTCCATGATCTCTATTTAAAGAGCATGGAGGGTCATTTGTCGATGATCGATTGTGAGAAACTCTCTTGTAAAATCTCTCTATAATCTTTTTCTTTGCATTAATAAACTGCTCCAAGTGGTCACGTTGGCTGGGGCCGTGGATGTTTCCCCGTAGGGGTTTTACCACGTGAAAACATCGGTGTGTTGATCTTTGATCTGGTTATGTGAGTGGTTACTGAAGGTGTTCATCCTCTATTGGAATACCTGTGTTTTCGAACAAGAAGTAGTTGTTGCTTTGATTTTAGCTGTAACCATTTTCTTGATTTTGAATGAAGATAACATAGAAAAATTGATCCAATGTATGGTGTGAATTGTGTTTGCAATTTCTCTATTGTTGTATTAATATTTTCAAGAATGAATGAATCTTGCTACGAGTGTATGTAGCTTTGAAATGCTTTCATAAGAATTTAAATCAATTTTCTTCGTGAGCCAGTGCAAGGTGTGCACACAGTCTGCAAGGGGTGCATTGACAGGGTTTTTTTCGACTCGTAAAGATCAGAAGAAATAGCATAAGACTTTCTTTGTAGGAAGTGTAAAGCGATTGTCGCAAGGAGTGCACAGTCATCGCAAGAACTCAAATCTTATGTAAAGATCTATTGCAAAGAGTGCACAGACCTGGAATTCAACGAAGAGTCGAAGCGACTCCGTAAAGAAGTCAAAGGATAAGAGCGGAAGAATGCCAGGAAGGTGAGAAAGGATTCTTTTCAAGAATATTTGGATCTAAGTTTGACAAATTTCCTAGAAAATAAAGAAGTTTTTGGGAGATCGAAATCTTTGGAGAGATCAAGCTCAGGAGGAGTAACACTTTCCAAGAAGCGCGAACGCGATCCAAGAAATGGAATTGCAGGAAGGATAAAGGTCAAAGCCTTTAAATCCTTTCGAAAATATTCTAAGTATAAAAAAAGATTTACCTCAGAGGGAATATCTAAACCATCTTATCAGTGTCCAGACAATGAGGAGCAAGTGCAGAGGAGGAAATATCTCAACCGTTCAATCTAATTGCAAATGGATCGTAGTCGTCTAATCAAGGTAAAGTACACTAACATTAAATATTTGAACATATACAGGAGGAACAAGGTTATGAAATTCTGAAATCATCGGAACCGTCCATCACAACAGGACACGTGGCAAGAGATCAACATTTTGCTGACTCGCATAGTGGAAAGGTCAAAGAGCAGAGTTGTGAGGATTTGCGAAGTGAGAATTCATGAAAAGATCACAGTCGTTGATCGTTCTGAAATGATCGAGACCATCTGTTGTCAAGGAGGACACATGGCGAGAGATCAGCATGTCGTTGACTCAAGACTCAAAGGAGTCAAAGGTTGAGTCGCGAGAACTCGCGAAACATGAAATTACGACATGATCTGAGCCATTGATCAAAATGGAGATATGGACCGTTGATCCAGCACCATCGCAATTTCGGCTATCGAGAGAATGGAGGCAAGGAGACTCCAAAGTCGTGAATCATGAAATCACGAAAGGATCACAAGCATTGATCGAAGGAGGGATTTGAATCGAAGATCTGGTTTTGTCGAGACTTCACAGCTCGAGAAATCAGAGGTAAGAGTTATGGGAACTCGCGAAACCCGAAACCACAAAGATTTGATATGAGTCATTGGTTCGAGAAGAGATCTAGACCATTGAGTGTCTAGGGATACGAATCGTGAAGTGTGAACACACGAGACGCAAAATCGTGAAATGCAAAATTGCGAAGTGCTCGAAAGATTGGCCCATGGTCATAGTGAAGGGTCACATCAGTGAAAGGGAATAGAGGGGCTAGCATGTGCTAGGATCCTGTCAGGATTTCAGAAGTCAGGAGAGTCAGAGTGACTCACATGCAAAGGAGCAATACGCAAAGTTGCGATGCACGTTTCAGTTAGGCGACTGGTCACAACCTTAGTCACATAAAGGGAGGGGTTTAACCAGGAGATTTAGTGTCTAAAAACGTTGAAGCTTAAAGGCATTAAGGAGAAAGGCGTGGGTTCCATATAACCCGTGCTTTAAGGTAAAGAGGGCCTGTTAAGTGGATTTGAGGTTCTTGAGGGCCAAAGAGTCAATTAGACTCAGTTTCTTGATCGATCCTAAACTGGGATGTCACGTAGTCCTTAGGAGAGAAGGGGGGTTTGTATCACTCCACTTGCACACTTTTTTTTTTAAACTGAAGGTTCTAATCCTTGACTCTTTCATTTGCAAGTTCAAGTAATAGGAATCTAGCTAGGGTGGCCACTACGACAAGGAAATATGTTTTTCAAGCATCATTAAGACTTCACTCATACATACAAAAGGTTTATGACAACCTTGGTTATGGGTAGGCAAGGTGTTTCAATATTTTTAGGGTAAAGGGTAGATTAGGGTTAAATCTTTGTCAATTTTGGATGAAGATTATTTTGATGCTTCCCCGAGTTACTCCAAGCCTACATATGTTATTTGTAAGATCAAACTCTACTTAAATGTAAATGTTCAAGGAATTGATGTCATTATGTTACATTTTTCTATGGATGTTTTTGTGAAGTTTGTTCCCTATCCATCAACCATCAAGGCTATTTTATATTCATCATGAATGGTTTTGTATAGCTTAGACCTAGAGTTTTATTTTAAGGTTACTAGACTACTTTTAAATTGATAATATTTGCATCCACTTTGGTTGTTAACCCATACGTGTGTGTGTGTGTTTGTGTTTTCAAACTATCATTCCTTAGGTTTTTGGACTACCTTCAAATTGATCAACTTTGCATCCATTTGGGTTGTTAACCCAAAATTTTGCTTTCCATAATGATCTAAGCTTTGAGTATTGGGTAGTCCAAAACTTGTTTTCCTATTATCAATCTTTTCATATTTTTAGGCAAGCTTAGTTACTATGTGTTTGCTTAGTCTAAATAAAGTTTTTTATTTAGCATATTTGAAGTTCTAGATAGCTAAGAAAACAAACTAATGGGTCAATTTCTAGTTTATTAGTCTTTGTTGTACTAAAACATTTGCAAAGATACCTTATCATATATAAAGTCTAGTATAAAATAAGTATTAAATTTTGATTTTTAATTCCAATTTTCCTATATAATTAGAGGAGACGGTAATTTGTATCATCGACGATTAAAAAAATATATATATATCATTTTTGACATAAGTAATTTGGGTTGGATTGTAGGATGTTTAAATAAACTTCTACTCTAGTCTAGAACATCTTTAAATGTTGATTATCTTTGCACATGCCAACCTCCTAACTTTTAATCTACATATGCTTTAGAAATTTGTACTACAAGAGTACCATATTTTTATCATGCAAACAAATCTTCTTATTTTGGTAATGTGATAATGCCAATAATCTGACTAGTGGGCATGACCCAGTTCCAAAAGTTACTCTTATATCTGGAGGACAAGTATGAAGTATTACATGGTTCTTACTAGGGCGGGACCCTAGTCTTATTTCCAAGGAGAAAATTTATGCTTGTGTTGTATGGGCTTTGGGTGGTAGGGCTACTAAAGAAACAATTTTTGGTGAAGTTGAGGTCGTAATAAGTGTAGCGATCGATTTGTAGTATGTGACCCAAATAGCAAGACAAGTAAAAATATTTCCTATTTATCACTTCCCCTATGGTAGTGTATTGAAGAGTAATCCCTATCAATGTGTATAATTTTTCCTACAACAAAGCATGGTTTCAGTGTTTTCAACTTTGGGTGCATAATTTTTTTCTTCTTTCTTATTTACAAATTTTAAAAATGCATATGAATTGAAAATTTTGAAAATGTATCAGGTACACCCTCCCTACATAAGCAAGGAAAGAATGTATTTGAAGTCTTTGACCTCTACAAATTTTATCTTTAGAATATGGATAAATGTCCAGTGTACCATTTTTCCCTCTCTATTTTGTAATGACTACATGCTAAACAAGTAATTCATGGAGCTCTTTTGGAGCTCATAGTTGAACAACCTTTGAGATGTCTGAAATCGGTCCATGGGATTTAATGGATCCTATGGTCTAAAGCATCGTTGTTGTTCTACACATGATGGCAAGGAATTCCATGTCAGAGGAGATATTATAAGGATGTAAGGGGCATTATAGACAATGCATGCAATATGGATAAAATCCACATAAGGAACAACCAAGAAATAATAGACAAGATTGTAGAGGTATTATTAGAGAAAGAGGCACTTTCAGGCAATGAATTCCAAGCCCTATGATTTGAATTTACAAAGATACTAGTTTTTGTTTTTTCCTGCAAATGCAATTTGTGATAGGGTGTTTTGGGGCTTACTTTTGGAAAACAATTGGGACTACACTGAGCTCAAATCCTTGCACATATTTACATTTATTGTCATACCTTATATAGTTTGAATGTTGTTTTTTCTTAAGTGTTGGGTTGAGTGGAGGGTTTGTATATTGGTAGATTATTCTTGAACTACTTGGAAAGTGTAATATGGTTTTATCATGGAGTTTTGTTTGATATTTCTTTGGCTGGTCATAAGCTAGTGATTTATAGGCTTTAAGCAATTAGCTTGCATGTGTTTGTCTTGGCAATCTTATTTAGGAATCTTTATTTGAGATTGGCTCGTAATTTGATTGAGTGAAGGATCACATTATTGATTTTGATGTGTCATTTGCAAATAATTATGTTCTCGTATGATTTCCATTAATGTAGTCTTGCAAAGAGATAGAAAAAAACATATTTATTGCTTCTTAATGAGTAGTTCTTAGTTGAATACTGGTACTTTGTGGTTGGAGGAAACGCTTGAAGTACTTCAAATTTAAATTGTTTTTGTTTGATAAAGTTTTTTATGTAACTCTTTTTATATGCTAATTTATGTTATACCTTTAAGTTATAATAACAAATATTTTGAATGATTTCCCTTTGAGTTTGACATTCCCACACTAGTTTTACTTATATGATGTAGTTTTAGGTATATGATGATGCAAATTCATATTTCGGGCATTACCATAGGCTTATTGGCATAAGTATGATTTAGTTTGAAGTGTATATGAGTTGAGTTTAAATTGCTAGTGTTTGGGATAAATGAGGATTATGTATTTGAATCTTTCTACCTCCTCTTTGGATTATCTTGAATTCAAGTAGTGAAAGTATGAATTTTTTGAGTTTCAAACTACATTGTATGTTCTAAATTTGTTTCAATATTGTTCATGATTTTAATACTCTAAAATTGAATGCACTATATTTAGAGGTTATGAAACATGGGTTGAATTTTCCACAAAATGACGGTGTTTTATTTTCATGTTGGTAAGACAAAAGCAACTTGTGTGTCTATATCGAAGGTAAACTTTTATTTTATTTTATGTTCCTTGTAAATTCTTCCTTCTCTTCTCCTTATCCATTTTATATTTTTATTTACCATGTATCGTTCTTTCTAATGACGATGTATCCCTATTTCAACAATTATACTTCACATGGATATCAATCTTGACCTTCTATAGGCTTACTATGTACCTCTTCATCATATCTCAATTTGAATTATATTGAAACACTTTGATTTCTAAATTGTTAAAATGTGAACAAAATTATCTCAGCCTAATTGTGATGATCAATGAATTCCATGGAAAATATGAAAATATGCTATGACTTTTTTGTTATACTCCAAATCATGGAGATTGTTTCTTTTCTTTTATTATTCCTTGATTAGTGGACTTTTTTGTTATACTCCAAATCATGGAGATTGTTTCTTTTCTTTTATTATTCCTTGATTAGTGGGGTATATTTCAGTTATGCATGTATAGCATTTTCAAATGGTAGATGTGAAGTGCATATTATTTTTAGAGTTTCTAATTTTTATTATTTTTTCATAATATGTTTTGTTAAAGAAAAATGATATTTACAAAGTTACTTAAAAGGTGAGGATTTTGCCTTCACTTTGTGTATAGTACAAATATAATTTTTTGTTCAACTCCATTCTCTATCTCAGTCCCTCTAATATTTTGAAAGAATTACATTTGTTGGGATGGTAGGTGTGGGTGGGAGTCTCCTTGATCCTAGAGGTAATATCATAGTCTACTACATATGGGGTTTAGGGACAACTTCAAATAACATCGTTGAAGCTTACACTTTTATATGAAAGATTGTGCATAGTGAAAGAGTGTAATATCACTAAAATTGTAATCTTAAGAGACTCTATGATAATTGTGCAGGAGATAGTTAAAAGAATCCAAACTAATAAAAATCTCTTAAATGGCCTAATCTATAATATTTTATCTTAGCACAAGTTTTGCAGAGTTTAAGATCCATCACATTAGAATAAATTTAAACCCTCTAGCCGACCACTGGGCCAAGATTGATTCTACAACGGAAAGGGGTGTTATTGATATAAATGGAGAAAGGGGGATTTTGCACATCCCTTAGTTCCCCCCCCCCATTCTTAGTGCGATCATACAAGTAATGGTGAGTCTTCTTGGCATCTTTGTCCCCCCTCTCACACATTTGAGGATTAATGTTATATGTGTGGGCATTAATTATGGTGTCTTTGGTTTTTTAGGTGGTGTGATGGAATTGGACATGGATTCATTGTTGATGTACATGAGTGGTTCCTTCCTTGGTTTAGAGTGTGGTTTCATGCTTCTGCGTAAGGCTTTGTCTGACACTTTTTCTTGGGATTCCTTGTTATCAGGCTTGCTGGTATCAGTTGGGGAAGATAATGGAAGTGTCTCTTCCCAGATAATTATGTTGTCTTCTTGTTCCAGGTTCTTTTTAGTCAGATATTTCGAGGAAGCCCTGACCGCTCTGACTCAAAGGATGAACAACACGGAGGTGGATATTCAGAAATTAAAGGCTCAAGTTTACCCTCAACACTCAGCCTAAGATTCAGTTAGCCCTGGCAGATTCTCTCCTCAAGATGGCAGAAATGGAAATGGTATTGGTAATGATGATGGTGGAACTGCTCCCATGGACACAAAAGAAGGGCCTCAACATCAACTAAGGGTCCCATATTATCCATATTATGCCTCCTCTATCTAGTCAATGTACTTCAAAGTTTTGTGATGTTTAGGACAATTTTACAAAGATGTAATTAGTATAAAGAACAAGGATATTGTCTAGAAAGGGCTTTATATTTTTTTTTGTCTCGGTTTTAGTCTTAGAAATATTCTCAGGATGTAATTCTCCTTTTGTAGGCATGTTTGAATGTTGTTTTCCTTAGCATATCTCCTTTTAATACAAATTATGTTCAATTTTTTTTTTTTTTAAAGAAGAAATAAAATCATTACATGTGTTTCTCTATCCCCTGTAGAATTCAGTTTAAATGACATTTCCCATTTATTTAAATTATTCAAATCTATCCTCTATCTCAGACCCTCTAATATTTAATATCAAAAAACATTGCATTCCTTTCTCTATTCCCTCTAGACTTGAGTTTTCAGCTTCTTTTAAAAAAAGAAGAAATAAAATCATTACATGTGTTTCTCTATCCTCTCTAGACTTGAGTTTAATGGAATTTCCCATTTATTTAAATTGTTCAAATTTATCCTCTATCTCAGACCCTCTAACATTTATTAACAAAAAACATTACATTCCTTTCTCTATTCCCTCTAGACTTGAATTTGAATGGCATTACCCGTTTATTTAAATTTTCAATTCAAATGGCAAAGACTAAACTGTTAGTAACCTTTATTTTGATTCAAGTTTTTATCATGTTGATAAATAATTCATGTTATTAGTCCCTACCGAAGGCGTAGAGGGACTATAGCGATCGATAATTCATTGACTTCATATTAGTTTGTCCTTTGACTAAAAAAAATTGCATAATATCTATTGTTGGAACTAGGGAACTAAAAATATTGAATTTTATATAATAAAAAATACCATATATGTCATGATCTGATTGGATAATAGATTGGAGGTCTTATTGCCAGCTTCGCTATTTCCAATGTTTGATATGTTAGCATATCCAAAGTTTTTTGATCATCTACGGTCTTTCTGAGTTGTTATTTTTTTCTTGAAATGTTTGGATATCCAAAGTTTTGAAGATAGATAGTCAGTTTTTTATAAGTTGACTTCATATTAGTTTGTCCGTTGAATACATTTTTTTTTTTACATAGTCTCTATTGTTCGAACTATTGTTACTAATTTTTTTTTATTATTGTTATAAAATAATACAATAAATGTTTTTTCATAACTAAGAGATCTGCCACACTACATTCTTTCTTAAATGTTTACAGAACAGTTCTGACAGACTTAAATGTTTACCTAACAGGCCTCACAGCCTTAAATGTTTACTTAACATGCTTGTTACAATACAGTTTCTTCCTTTTTTAAAAAATATGCAATGTTCTCTGCAGTGAATGTGGGCAATATTGTTCTTTAGTGGCATTGTTGGTTCACTAGTTCATGCTTGCTTCTTTCATGTTCACTGATTTCTTATTTGCTTGTTGTTGTTGTTCTTGTTTTCATGTTGATCTTGTTGCAGTTTGCACGCTTGAGATTCTGCAACCGCGATTGGAACTACCCTTCTATCGTTCCCCATTGACGAGCGGGTTTGGGTGTCGTGTTTAGCTTCGCTTTCTATTTGCAGTTTGCAGGTGGGAAATTTGACTGTTGGGGATGCCTGAGTCGAAATCCTCTTGCAAAACACCTTTGTATGTGAGGATAAAATATGATTTCTTTTTTGTGATGCGTCATTATGGCTTTGATGGAGGTAGGTTCTGTGTCGAACATTGGCCTTCTATTGTTCCCCGTTGACGGGCGGGTTTGGGTTCTGTGATTAGCTTTGCTTGCTATCTGCAGTTTGCAGGTGGGAAATTTGACTACTGGGAATGCCTGAGTTGAAATCCTCCTGCATAACATATTTGCATGTGAGGAGAAAATAAGATTCCCTTTTCCTAGGCATCACTATGGCTGTGATGGAGGTTGGTTTTGTGTCAAACATTAGCGATCAGGGATGAGACGAAGACAACATTACAGTCATGCTTCTCTGGTCATAGTAATCACATACAAAGATGAACTACAAGAGGATTTTGATCACTCCAAATATTGAAAAATACCAACCATGAAAACCACACATTTATTAATTGCTTGCACAGTGGCAGGCCTTTGGATGGTCCTACCAGCTTTGAATTTTACCTGACAGGTCTCACAGTCTGAAAAATTTGGTTAACAGATGTGTTACAATACATTTTCCTCCAAAGTTTTTGATGCAATCTTGTGTGTAGTGAATTTGGCCAATATTGTTTTTCACCGGCATTCTTGGTCGGCTGGTTAGTGCTTGCTTCTTGGTTTGCTCGATGCTTCTTATTGTTGTTTGATTCAACTTTGCAGGGTTCGGGTCTAGCGGCTGCAGTTGGGCCTTTTGGTGCTTCTTAATTGGGTTGTTATTTGCTTCTTGCTCTTGTTTGCTTAAACTTTGCGATGTTGGGGTACCACATTTGTAGTTGGATATGTTGTTACATGGTTTTACAGTTGGCTCCCCAGAAAATATTATTAAGATAAAATAATATGCAAAATTTTGCGGTGGATGTAAATTACATCTCTTATGGCTTGAACCAGAGTTTTTCAGGCTCCAACTATATTTCATAGCTGACGATGTTTTTCCCATAGTTAATGTCTTTATATGGCTTCATAGTTACGAGAGTAAGTGTTGTTGTGTGAGCGATAAAGTTCTTCTCTCCCTTTCTTTTTCCTCTTGTAAACTTGCCTGTTTTTTCCTTTTGTCCTTCCCCTCTATTATGTGTTTTTGGTTCTATACGTTGCCACGTTTCTGTGGTCACGGGTTCCCGAGGTGGCCAATTGAAAAATCGTTATCTCCATTTATATATTCACATCATGAGTCCGGTCGAACGCCATTCATTTTCATATTTATCCAATTTCTTCTAAACTTGCCCATTTTTCCCTTTTGTTCTTACCCTTTATTATGTGTTTTTGGTTCTATACTTTGTCACGTTTATGTGCTCGCAGGTTCTCGGTGTAGTGAACTAAAAAATCGTCATCTCCATCTATATCTTCACATCACGAGTCCAACCAACCGCCATTTGTTTGCATACTTCGCCAATTTTATGAACGCGGGTTCACGAATAGGTGTTATCAAACTCTGGTAACCCGTGTTCGGGGTATACATCTTGCACCCAAAAATTTCGTGCTCTACAATTCGACCCTGGAATCCTCAAACTGAAAACCCTGCCTCTACCTACGATGACTCTGTCTGTCTGACCTACCTTTCCATACTTAGTCGAGTCTTCAAATTTTCGCGGGTTCACGCGTTCCCGGGTTCAGAAAAGTTTAAAACAATTTTTTCCCTCCCCTCCATCCATGCCACCTTCTGCCCTTCCCATTGAACATTAATTATTCTTTTAAAAGTGACAACTAACCACACAGGTTCAAAAAGATTGGCTTTAATAAGTGGAAAGATAGAGGACATCTCCCATTAAAATGCATAAACAAGCGAATATTATGGGATCTGATAAATTTTTTTGCATGCATTTTGAATTTGCAAAGTGTTGGCTATTTTAGTTTTTTAAAGGCATCATCATAGTAACAGTGCAATATTTTACTACCACGTTGCAATCCACGAATGTGTCATCCACAGAAATCTTGACATCATGTCCCTCTTTAATATTGTGCATATGTTACAGTTTGTCATATTTGAGAATCTGCTTGGATATGGGAATGTTAATACATGCTATTAATGACTATTCAACGCACATATTCAAAAATATTGGCATTAATAAGCAAAAATATCGAGGGCATCTGCCATTAAGATGATTTAAACCAAAATCTACAGAAGATTATACTGTCATCCTCCGGCGTTGATTTTAAATACTTATTCCCATTTCTCTCTATCATCTAAGAGTTGGGCTTTAAGGTGCCTTCATTGTAATGTTCCTAGTCATGGACATGTAATATGAGAGAATGGTTTTATGTGACGTCATCTTTGAGCGAAAAAAAACTCTGTTAGCCAACAGAAACTCAAAAAGCAAAAAAAAAACAAACAAGTATCTTTTGATTGGTGTTCTCCCTGTATTCGATGCTTTGGTTGGTTGAAAGGCCTCCCTGAAGATTTGTGTGTTGATCTTCTTTATTTTCTTACTGGGAGTTTGAAGGGAGTTTCAGGTCACCTGCAAAATACTCCTTCGTTGAAGTATATAGTTTCTTCCAACAACACAGATTTGGCAAGTGTATCAAATTCTACAGAGCACACAAGAATTTGTCTTCCGTCAGAGGAGTCGCACTTACCGTGGCTTGTAAAATGGTCTGTAATATTCAGAAATGACACGAAATATTACTCCATTCGAGAATATACTCATAAGGAAATTATAAATTTGGATCGTCGCGAGTATGAGAAACTGTATGGGTGGTTAAAACGACATCCTAAAATTACAGAAGTTTCTATTTCAAAGTTTGTTGAGCTACTTCTGGGTGTGGTAACAGACTTGACAGAAAGCCATATTGTTTGTCAAATTTTGTTCATTGTCGTATGGATGTAGTTACAGACTCCACATACAATAAACTTTCTATCGCTACTGCCCATTTTTGTTTTACTATTCTTATGCATATGATTGCATCTGGGTCGATGAATTTTCCCCTCTTTGCACAAATATTCCCCTCCTACTTGAAGGTGGGTATATAACCAGGGAACGACGCTCTCAAAACTTTATAATCCTTACATCGACGTGTAACTGGAAAAATTTAATGGGAATGAATTCTGGATTATGGACTTTGCAACACTTTCTGAGGATTACTTTATACTACCACCTTCTGCAAGAAGTTTCACGTGTTCGGGTAATGATTTGATTTCTGAAAATCACCTTTTACTACCACCTTCATGTAATCATTTTATTTCATTCTTTAGAAGATACCTTAATGTAGTGGTGTATTCCAAAGCTGTTTCCACCTAATATCAATCTTCATGTTGTTTCCCTTTCTTTGGATAAGGAAAATGGATTTCTTCTGTTGCAGTTGATGTGTTATTTGAAAAAAACAATCTTCGAAAAATACAATTTCTTATTTTTTAAAATATAGAACAATGTATTTTTTGAACACATGGTTGTTCGAAAAGTTTTAGGCGTTTTTTTTGGATTCACGTCCTTCAACAATGTTAATTAATCACACAATTAATATTGCTCGTGCCAATGCAATTGAGTCGTCGTCCACCATGGCAATTGCATTAACACTGCAATGTCAGATAATAGATGTCTGACATGCACCTAATGTCAAGGTCATTATCGCATAGGACACCCAACTTCCAAATATTTATGGACTCAAAGAAACATTGTAGTTGTCATGAGAAAGAAACACTAAAGTCGGTTTTCTTTGCAGGTCTGACAATCCTGCAGTTTAAGTGCTTTGACAATGACAACCCTATTTGTTCACCGCATTCTCACACTAAAGTCAATAGCAATGTTCCCATTGCTACTGCCAATGTCAATGTCTAAAGCCAAAGCTATCTGGAGCCTGGGGTCACCGCGAATGTGGATGCCTGAAGGTGAAACTACCTGGAACCTGGGATCACGACTTCTTACACTTGACATTAGTATCAGTAGTGATTGAAAGTTGATTGTATGTCGAGTCTATTACTACATCCATAGGTTGCTCAACACTCTTTGACATAGAAATTGGTTGTCTGTCAATTCTGTTACAACTTTGGCATAAAACGTTTTGTAATTTTAGAATGTTGATTCAAATGCGCATACAGTTTCTCATGTTCATGGGTATCCAATTTTATAATTTCCTTCTGAGTGTATTCGGGCATGGAGTAATATTTGGCGTCACTTCCAAACATTCTAGACCATTTTGTGGGCTGCCATGTCTGCCAACCCTACGAAGAAAGATATATTATAATGTGATCTGCAGCATTTGATACACTTGTCAGATATGTGCTGCTGGAAGAAGCTATGTACTTCAACAGAGGAACATTTTGCAGTTGGTTTGGACGTCCCTTCCAATTTACAGTAATAAAACAAAGAAGTTCAACATACAAATCTTCAGGCAAGTTTTTCAACTAAACAGATGATCGAATACAGGGAGAATAGCAGTCACAACATACTTGAATTTTTTTTTGTCTCATCTTTTGTTGCCTAACGGGATTTGTTTCCCCCAAATCTGACGTCACATGAAACCACTCCCTCGTCTTTGAATTGGGCCTGAATCACATTTCTAAGTTGTCTCGGATGTCAATGATCATGAACATTACAAGGAAGGCACCCTAAACCCCAAGTTTTCGACGACAGATGGAAATTAACACTTAACAAAGTATGGAATGTTGAATAACCAGCCAATGCATGCAAGCCATATCTAGAAGAGACAAGCTATTCAAAAATTTGGGATAGATCTAGTTGGCAGCACCAATGAACTCCAAGACCCGAAATTGATATTCAACTCATT
>ML809146.1:290843-306017 GCA_009831015.1 Picea engelmannii | reverse complement strand
GGATCTGGGATCCGTTTGAATTAATGTATTTTTGCTTTAAACTACTTTTGAGGAGGATCTATATAAACAGAAGATCACTCCTAAGAAACGTTGGGTTATGTTATGCTATGAGATACATTTCTGTTAATACAATCTACCTTTGTGTTATGTTACTTTATTGTCATACGATTTGAGTTATTCCTTCTGAGTAAATGGAGCGTGAATCATGAACATTGTTTGCGTAGAATGATTTGAGTAGTTCTGGTTGTTCCTTTCGGCGATTGTACCTTTTGGTTGGGCCCGCCAAACAGGTTCAAGTCGTTGCTTTTCTCTGTCTTAGATTTAGTTTATTTCAGTATCTTATGATTTGCATGCATGTTAGCTTAGAGTTTGGGAATTAACTTGTTCAGATTCTGGCTTAAATTATTCTTCAACTGTATCATTTCTAGCATATTAATATCTTCTACGTTGATGAGTGTTGAAATCATGGTTGATTCCTGTAGAGTTTAGAGCATGAACTAGGTTTTCTTTGTTTCCATCTTTCAATCTGAACGTAACTTAGAGTTTGAATTTGCTTTGTTTTGGTTAGGATAGTTAGATTACTCTGTTTTGTTAGGATAGTTAGGTTGCAATTGAATTAGAGGGAGCTTCCAGTACCAGTAGGGTAAGTAGGATATTTCTTTATTTTTCCTGTAGATAGAGTTAGATTTATTTTCGATATTTAGATTAAAAGAATATTTCTGTTATGGCTTAGATAGAAATAGTGATGATTAGATGATTAAAGATAGTGGTAGATAGTCTTGTGAAATCACCTTAGAATAGAAATAGAAGCATCTGCACTTAAGCACAAAACTGTTCTCTTTTGATGAATTAAACAGGAAATGATAAGTTTCAGGATAGTCATTAGGATTCAGTTTCTAGAGTGAGTTTGTGTTTCCTTCTAAGATTAGTCGTTAGAATTAGAATCTTACCCGCACATACAGTGTAGAAGCTCTAAGTTCACTTACCCTGGTTTGACAATTCAGTGTTTTCAGGTCATTAAAATTTTTAATATAGAAGCCTGACAGTCTTCATCATCAATTCAAACTTTTCATATAATGATCGGGACGTAGAGAGATGCGCGTCCCCTTGGGGCTTCTTCCCATTTCCATCGATTTGTTTTTTTATTTTTCCTGAAGCCATTAGATTTACTTCGAATTCAATCGTGTCGCTCATCATAGTGCCTAAAGTATTATACCTTCTTTCGCTAAGAAACAAGGTGAAATCACTGTCAAAGGAATCAACGAATTGAAGTTGTGCAGCTCCCGGAGGTAGTTTAACTTCTGTGGGGATTGAGTTGTAGACCTTCATGAATCTGGCCGAAAAATCTTGCACCATTTCCTCTGGAGATATTTTAATATTGTTATACTGAGTTAGTAGCTTTAGAGGATTCTTTTTGTCTCCCCATATGGAAAGAAATGATGTTTCAAACACTGCGAAATTGGGGATGCTCGTTGCTTGAAGGGCCTTAAACCACTTCCTGACCTCCCCTAAAAGACTCTACGTGAAAAATCTCATTTTCACATCCTCGTGATCAAACTCTTCCAGGTCAACAAAATCATTAAACCAATCCAATTAATTTTTGGCAAAGGCATTTCCTTCGGCATCATATAGCTTGATCCTCTTATTACAGTTTTGGGGAAAATCATGTAGTTGGGTTGGTAAGGAAAGAGGGGAAAATCTGGCAGCCATAACTCTAGGAGGGTTTGGAACTAGATGGATGATCTGAGTGGGGATTATAACAACTTACGAGATTTTGTTTGGTATCAAAGATTGAAACCTCTTCTCATCGAAGACTATCTCATCCAAGTAGGTTTATGATTTAGACCTAAACATGGTTTGTTCAAATAATGTATTGAAATCAAGGTCTTCGATGCTTTGTGATCTATCCTTGGGTAAGGATAGGTTTCTGTCTAGGTAATAGAATGGGTCCAATACCTATTCCTTTTCTCTGTGCATAAGTTTTTTGGGATCAAGATCGGGTGCTACGATGTCTAGATGAGGGTTGGCTCTGGTATATACTTTCTTTGGATCCAATATTTATGATTCATACTACTCTATTCTACCGGTCTTATTTATGGGATTTTCCAGGGTAAAGGTTTCAGCCAATATAGATGTCTGACCCACTGCTACCCTTAGGGGTCGAAACTACAACTCTAGTCGTTCTCCCCGTCATAAAGCTTCGGAATTGGAATTTTTTATTCAATTTCATCCCCGACAATGGCTCCAAGATGTTATCACTCTGTAAATTTGTTTGGATGATAAAACGAATGATAGAGGTAACCTGCAAACCAACTTTAAGACTGGAAACTAGCATTTACAACCTAGAGAGGGATATCTCTTTGAGACTTAGTCTCTAATAGATAATAACTTCGAATCGTTGGCTAGATTGATATGTTTGTGGGTTGTTTCTGGTTTCGCTAGCAAGGAAATACAGAACCTTGGGCCATGGAGTCAATCTCCTAAAAGAGAGAGATATAAATGACTTGGTGAATGAAACTTTGAGAGGATAAAGGATAAACATTCACTGGTCTTTCAGTTCAAATTTTTTTGTGTGTGTTGAAAGAAAGAGTACATAAAGCAACTTAGAGCACCATTGAATATGAATTCTAAGTTACTTAGAAGAAAACATAAGAGTTTAAATGGAGAAGTCTAGAGCACCATGCGATGAATTATAAACTTATTAAACATTCCAATTTATACAGAGTAAAGACACGGATATATAAAAAACATGAAGTACATACATAGAAGAGATCACAATATATCATACCACCACCATTAGAATCTTTTCGTTAAATCCTCAATAATTTTGCATTATATTTCAATCGGGTTCTAAGATTACATTCAATAGTCTATTGTCTACACTACTTTTCTAACCAAACTGACTTACATTGAAGAGATACAATATATAGAGAAAAATACGCCCCTTGGGATACCACACCTCGAATCACTTCTCCTAGAATTTCGGTTTCAGTTATTCCCTGCCAGATGACCTTTCAAATGGAACTTACTAAAAATGGAAACCCAACTGCACACAATAATGTCATAACTGATGTCTTTATCATGATCGTCCAGTCATCAGTAAGAGTCAATCATTAGGAAGTGATGCATCGATGTTTCTCCTTTTAGTGGTTACCCGATCAATGATCGAGTGCACTGTCATAATTCTGCCATGCGGTGTAATGAGCTCTGGTGGTTGTCGCACGATCACTGCCTGTAGTATGCATGTGGCGAGTTGGTATGGCAGATGACTATGGGTTGTTTCTCGTGCTTTCCAGGTGGCGATGACGGTTGAGGGGCTACACATCTCCTTCAAAACTGTCATGTGTTTTACCTACACTTGTCCTTCTCGATGGGTGGGTTTACAACACCTGTGCGACGAATATCCACCATGCGGGTGCTCGTTAGACCTCTTGTTTCTTGGAAGGATATAGGGAAAAAGGGGAGAAATTTTTTTGTGCCACGTTCAAAAAGTAAAAAAATGGGATTATGTCAATCATGTCCCTGGTCCCACTTGCAATCTCAATATTCTAATTGTTTTCCTGAGAGACCGGTTTCATTTTTTTAGATTCTTTACTTGTCTCAGCAAGACTACATTCCCCTTTATCTTTGTTTGAGTGATGAAAAGAGCTACACAAACATTTTTTATGGTTGGACCACATTCCTTGAAGTGATCTGTGATTCTTTCATCTGACGTCCTCTGCTCCTTGCACAACCGAATGATCATGTCTTGCACTTCTCTGAGTTGTCATTTTAGCCAGTTTGCATTCCCTTCTCATCTCTATGATGTTGTTTTTTTGGAAGTCTTTTCTGCTAGATGTCTTCTCAATTCTTTTTTCTCCTAGTATAATTCGATAATAGAGAGATGCTCTTGCTTCAGATGTTGCAATGACTCCTGAACCTCCATGTTTTCAGTGCCTGACCTTCTCCATCTTTCACTAAGTCCTTGAATTGAACCTTCAACAGGCTCTAACTGAAAAACGTGCGCAAGTAACTTCTCAATGACATATTGGGTGCGCGGTTCGTTTGGATCTTGGGTCTCTTCAGGCTTCCTGCTCAACCTCATCCTACCTCTTTTCCGGGGTACTCGTTGTTGGGATGACGAGTCTTCTATTTATTTTCCTTTTCTTGCGGCCTCTTCCATTCTTGCCCCCGCACTGCGAGATGTTGTTTCTCCCATGGGTTAAGGGAGATCTCCTTTGGGGTCCCTGGGGATGTCGGTTGAAATTAGGAATGAAACCCAGTATTTGTACATTCGCCCCAATTCCTCGACTACCAACAACTTGATTAAGGATATATGGCATAAGCACTTCCTTGACTGGTCCTCTTTGGCCTGGATGTTGTCCGCCATTCCTCCTAGGCTTTGGTGCAAGAATAAAGTTAAGTTCAAAGGCCTTTTCTCTGTGAAATGCATCAGTAGCCTGATGTGATGCGGGTATATTATGTCATACTTTCTTTCACATGTGAAATACCTTCTAATCACCTTTAGGAGCTTCTGAAAAGGCTCTCGTAGATACCAACTCGAAACACCCGCTTCGATTTTCCCATTTAGGCAGTTTGGTTTGATGAATTATTCATATCATAATACATCTAAAGGCATGACATTAGAGCACCTTTCACCACATAGAGGGATCTCCATCACGAATGATAGAGTTTCCTCCATCACCTAGAATGTGATTCCTTCAATGATTATGCGCACAACCCATTAAATATGAGAGTGAACTATTCAACCAGTTACTGTTGTATTCTTGGATTTTCTTGCACTAGCACATACATCCAACTTGTTCAAAAGATTCCCTGACATTCGAATCTTCTTTGATTAAGTCCAAGTCCCGAGGCTCGGGCCTCACAACTCTGCCACTCCACGCCCTTTTCCTCATGTCTTGGGATGTTGTCATGATACAAATGTGTAATTTGTTTTTCATGCGCATGGTAATGAAAGATGTACACTCTCCTCACGTGGAAAATGGATAACATTATACTTTGCAGAGACATGTAGAAGTGGCAGTGGAAAAAGCTTTGCGCTACAAGGAAAAAATGACTCTAGGAGTTCACTGCGTGGTCGCTGGGCACTATGAATACTTTCGGCATAGATGAAGGTCAACGTTGCGATAAATATTAACAGTAGGCTCATCGCAGTAGGGGAGCATGACAAAAATATCTAGCGTCGTGGAAAGGCGTTGTGAAACTAGTAGCGAGCTAGGGAAAAGGATTTCCAATCTCTTAGGGTTCTTCCTGGTAGCATCATACAACTTCCATCATTCATTATATATCCATTGATCATGGATGTCCAATATCTTCCCAACACAAATCCATATGCTATAGGAAGGTTTACCACAATAATATTGAAAACTATAATGATATGGGGGGCTGTTGTAATTCAAGCATAAAATTCCTTGATTTCTCTGTACGCTGGCTCTTTTCTAGAATCAATTTCATATATGCTTTCACCAGTTTCATAATACTTAGTGCATCTCATGCTCAATGCCTCCATTACCTCATGTGGAATTATATTATTTGTCACGCCAGTGTCAACTAAATAGTTATGTAGTGCAACATCGTGATTTTCAATTGAAATGTAGAAGGGCGGAATTTTACCTCTCAGCTTGGCAGTTGTCAGGCTCTGGCTTTGTTTTGGACTAGTAATCAAATCTTTATCTCTTTCATATGGATCATCCAAAAAATTCAAAATGTTTTTTCTTTGCTGGAGAATATTCACCACTTCTATAAAGGTAAAAGTTATCCTTAATTTACTTAATTCCTCCATGACATTATATGTCATTTGAGAGGATTTTGACGTCAACTATTTCCCTTTAGTTCCATTTCCATCCATCACTTTCTCACTTGTTTTTTCTTTTTGTTTTTCCTTGTCATAGTCGCCTTTATTTTTTGGTATATTTACAAATCCTCTTGTCTGGGAGATGTTTTCTTATGATTTGGGATCGTTGTCTCCCTCTCCAAATATATACATGGATGTATCGCATCCATCCATCTGCACAGTTTCAAAACTTTCATCAGGTGAGTAATAATTTTCTTGCTTAATTAATTGCTCGTCATAGACGTCATCCAGAATAGCCGCATTTGGAGTAGGTTGTTTGGAAACCCTCGATCTTTGTGGGTTATCCGTGTTTTCAAACCTCACTCTATTTTCTGGGGGGTTCCTCCTTTTCTCTAGGATTGGAATTCTTGGATTTGGCATGTAATTATCTCCCCTTCTTAGTCTGGTTATCTCATTTTTCATTTGTTTTGATGGTTCTATTCATCTATGCAATTTCAATTCTTTGCTTAGTTTCTTGTTCCACCATAGGGTCAACCTTTATGTCAGGTATGGATCCCTTGAAAAATCCTCCTCCCACCATTTGATTCAGAGCCGCTCGAGGATTGAATTCTTCATTCTTTCTTGAACTAGAAGCTCCTTGATTATCAATATTTAATCCTCCCAACTACCTTTGTACTCTTCCCAGTATAATATTGGGGTTAACACCCATTTCAATCATGATTGATTCTATCTTAGTGGATTTAGCCATTTCCTCCTCCAAAGTATCCATTTTGGATGTTCTAATAACATATTTTACATTTGGGGGCATTGCATTCTTATAACAATCGAGAATGACAGGGTCATTCGGTCTTTTATCTTATGGAATCTTGCTCAAGGTTTTATTGAACCTGAGATTAAAATATCGTGTCCTTTCATTCTTCCTCAACCCAATATGGGTGAAATCGATATGTAGGGTATGGTAAGAAATTGGAGGGGAAAACATAGTCAGGAACATACCTTCGAAGTCATTAAATGAGCGAATGGATCTATTGGGAAACGTTGTATACAATTCATACCCTCTTCCTGATAAGGTTTGCAGAAAAAAACCTTACCATGACATCGTCATACTTGACACGGTGAAAATAAAAAACATCAAGAAATAAGTGAAGATGCCTCTTTGCATCTATTTCTTCATATCCAAAATATTCCTTTAAGGTTCCCTTAGGCAGAACAGGGAGATCATGTTTCTCACCTATAAAATTTAGAGGGGAATCTCTTACCCTCCTTCAATTTTCAAATCCCAGGTTTCCTTTATTTCTTGCAACATCTCTTCCACCTCCTTGTATCTCCTCATGATGCTTGTCTTAGGGTTGTTTGTTTCTTTCTTCCATGTCTGGAGAGATTCCTAGGATAGGATTTTCACTTCTAAGAACAAATAGTTTCCTGCTATTACTTCTAGTAATGGGTCCCTTGTATTCGTCCAACTTCAATCCTGACCTTGTTATTGTGTTGCTCTAGCTAACCTTTGATTTCTCCGGTCTTGTCGTTCCTCTCTCCTCAGTCTCGAGAGGATTTCTCTTTCTTATTCTTGGACCAAGGTTCCAAATTTCAGTTCATTCCCCAGTATGGTTGCCAAAAATGTTGACGCTTGAATCCGTTAGGACTGAAATGACAACCTCAGGAGGATATAAATCCCCCCGTGTTTTTATAGAGGTGGTACTCCTCTTTAGATTTTCTTAAGATTTTTAAATATTCAAATGTGGGACTTGACAGAAGTCCGTTGTAGTAATTCAAAGCAACAAAAATATCACAATAAAATAAAAGGATTTTTTTTTTCTTTTAAAGAAAAATTCCTGAGAAAGGACCAGGAATCACACACTTCACACATTTAAAGAAAATAAGAAAAATTTCCTCGCATCCATCATAGTTTAAGATAAAGATTTCTATTCACATAAAATAAAAATAAGATGATCTGCATGCACAAGAGAGCTTTAACATAGTGGATACATGGGAAACTCAAATAAAGATAATGATAGATCAAACTCAAATCCTTGATATTATGAAAATATGGTTACAAAGCATAGTCGAGATTGTTCCCAAAGTAGTTCTTTTGAAATTTCCAAAAATATATAGTCTGTTACATATTATTAAAAATGTAAATGTGTTTTATTAAAGACTTGGATCGGGGCTCTCGCGGACCATAAAGTAAATAAATACAAGAAATAAGATTTTAGAAAGAAGACGGTGGGCGGTGGAAGGATCAATAAGACCTGGTAAGAAGAAAAAATGAGTTATCAGTATTCAGTTAAACCTTTCTAGTGAAAGAGGTGGAATATTTGGATGAAGGGCTTGATAAATAAAAGAAGGATGTGATCAGTGTAAACTTACTATGATGGTTTCTCATGTGTTGATTTTCTCACTGATGTCCTTTTATCGTTTTCATCAACGGTTACAGGAATTGTCTCAACTGCTTCTTTCCCTTCATTTGTCAGTTTATTGATGGCCTTCTAGAACCATTCTTCGATGTAACATTTCATAGGTTCCACGTTGATTTCATGTCATATTTTAATATTGAACAACTTGCCCCCCAAGTCTCGGAGATCAAAGGAAATACCATTTAATACTTCTTCAATATCCTGATTTTTTATGGAGTAATCCACTAGGTAGTCATCTATGGAATTCTCATCATATTCAATTATGCCATAGAATTGTTCAATTGACAATCCTCTAAAAATATCAACTTGCTCTTCGAACTGTTGTTTTTTTAGGAACAACGAGTTGAGGATCAACTTGGGATATTGGAATTCATTAGTGCTTCCAGCTAGGTCCACCTCCATGAGCCTTTTGAATAGCTCTTCTCTCCTTGTTATGGCTCGACTTCACGCCTGAATGATGTTGTTCAAGTTCTTTATTTTCTCTTTCTAGCAGGCATTTAGTTGCTTGATCCGACTTGTAGAGGGAAGGTCTTCCTCTCTTCTCTTTAGCTCTGACATGTTGGAAACTTTAATACCAAAGGGCATCATGTCATCAAGGTAGAAACCTTCTTCATTTTTTAGGTCGGCTTGTAGATATTCAAGAAAAGCATGCACCCTCAAGCCAAAAGAAACAATGCTCTTTGAAATTTCCTAAGCTTTTGTTATTAGTGCCATTATTTTCTTGATATTATTCTCCACATAGCTCCTAGATGATCTGAGTAAGATTGAGGGTCCTTTTATTTTGGCTGTGGGCATGGTGGGTCCGACAATTGCCAAAGGGCTGGTAAGAAATGGAAGAGGCATCAAAGTCTCTTATAGTTCCTTAATCCTTTCGTTTAAATTCATATTTTCTTCTTTGAGACTGCCAATGGAATCGTCCAATGCATCACCAGTGTCTCTATGGATTCTAGAAACCTGGGAAGGTCACATATTCCTTAGGTTAACCTCTGAACAATATTTCCCCTTTTTATTCTTCGCATCACTCTTCTTAGTAATTAATTTTTTATATTCATTGTCAAAGACAACACTCTAAAATACAAATGATTCTTCTTCATCAAATATCTCATTCTCAACAATTTCCAATGACTGGTTCTAGTGGGTCATGCCTCCTGGCTAGTCAATGTTAGGAAAGATCTTTTCAATGTCAACTTCGAGCTCCCTATCTTCAAGGGAGAAGATATTGATTTCATTTTTGACGCGATACTCTTCTTCCTCTTGTACACTATTCTTCCTCTTCTTCCTTAGAGGAAGTTTATGGTAGATTTCAATTTTTCCTAGAGGGGGGGTTCTTATCTCCTCCTCTGCCTGAACTACTGTTGGTTATGTTTTTAGATGGGTGGGCCACTGGAGCACTTCTCTAAGGTGTTGAAGTCTTGGAAGTAACAATTGGGGACTGGACACTCTTCTTGATAGGAACTTTTCCTCTATGTTTATACAATTCATTGGTATTGAGTATCGTCTCTAAGTCGCCAAGAATGTGTGTAGGATTTCCCAGGTTATTATCTTCTTCTTCTCCTAGAACATTATGGATAAATGAACCACTAAAACCCACTGTTAACATATGTTCCACACATATTCCATTAGGGTCGAACCCTCTAATCTTTTCAGCATACTTGAGATTCAAGTTGTGGAAGTGGTTTGCGAATTCATCAATTTTGTTCATATTTCTGAATACAAAATCCCCAACATTCCAAGGCAAAGGTATGAATTGTTTTTTTGTTTTTCATGAAAAAAGTGCAACCAAAAGTTATATTGCCTTGCGAATTCTATGACAAACATTCTGTTGGATATATGGCATGGAAGAAAGGAAGGATTTTCCTTAGAACCGAAAATATTGATAACGTTGTAATTTTCCATTTGCTCCAAAGTCCCCTTTTTGTCCAGGAATTTACTGGCCTGAGAGGACATTCTTGGGGTGTCTTTTCCAAACAACAATCCTTTAAGGACTGAAACAAATTCGTTGAAAACTTCATAAAAATGTAGGGAATATTTGTGCCTCCATAACGCTTGGCACCAAAAGGTCACGGAGTCAAATTCACAATTCACCTTCTTGTATATAGATAATGTAGGGAAATGACAATAATGCGCTATCGCAAAAACCAAATAATAAGAAATAAATAATTTATTATCCTTTTTATATTGAGACAATTGGGAATATATTTCAATGGAAATCAACATCCCCCAATCGAAAATGGCCTTCTCATTGACAGTAAAATATAAGATGTAAAGAATCATATGAGAAATGATAGCAATATTTTCTTGGCCAGTGACTCTGGTAAATAACCAAGCAATTTCCTGAAATGTGTTTTTGAACAAGCTGACCTGCAATATGGTAATATATTTAGGGATGACCGCAGGATTATCCAAGAATTTAGGTAAGAGATACAGGCCGTTGTCATGTTTTTTCAAGAAGTCTCTGCAATGTTCACCTTTGGAGGTGAATGTTGGCTCTGGGAGTCTCAACATTTTATGAAATACTTGAGGAGAAAAGGAGATGGGATAATGGTCTTGGAGTTGAATAATCTGTTGGCTTGGTATATACTTCTCGGTGCACCGGGCAACCAACTCCTTGCAGTAAAAAACCACAGGAACATAGCCTGTACGAGCAATTCTGGACGTCCAAATTACTTCCTTCTGAACAAAAGGGGATGAATAATAAGAGTATGCTCTAGACCATTGAAAATTTTGGTCCTCTCATCCAAAAATGTTCAAAGTATCTATGCAGAACTTCTTCTGCGATAACTTGACGAGAGAATTATTTTGATCCAGATAATATTTGAAATGAGCGCTTGAGAGATACAATATAATCTTCTGCAAATCATGCTTTAATGTGGTTTAATAAGAAATATCCTCGATCCCTTCGCCTATTAATGAAAATCTTTACAAGACCTGGATGATGAGTTATTAGCATTAAACCATACTAAATGAATATTGGAAAAAGCACGAAGGTGGCGAGGAAAAATGAGAGAAAATAAGATTTGGGAATTTTGTGAACCCACCAACCTGGGAACCCGCGAACTTGTGACTGCAGAAGGTCTAAAATTGGCTAAGTGTTGTGACGCAGTCGAATGGAATCAACATAGAAGGGATGATATACTTGGGAGCTTGGGGAGTATGATGGTCAAAATGTAGATCGTGGATATTTTGGATGCAAAATTTATATCACGAAACATAGGATATGAAAGCTTGACCCTGCCAACTCGGTAACCCGTGAACCTACAAAAATGGCTAAGTATAGGATAATGTAGTGACCGATCAAACTCAATACGTAGGAGCATGTATTGGATATGAGGGTCCGTGAATTTGCCAACTCAGGAACCCGTGAGCCCACCGTTTTGAAAAAAATGACAAGTATAAAAAACTAGAAACAGAAAATAGAAGGGAAAAAAGGAAAAGGGGAATTTGGGTAAGTATAGAAGGGGTAAAATAAATGGACAAAATAAATTAGGAAAATAGAAAATGGGAGGGAAATTTTGGAAGCATGAATTGATCTCAACAAGTAGGTAACTTTTCTACCAAATGTCCTCATAATAAGAACATGGATAACAAAGATCAATATAAATTTAACCCTAATGAAAGAAGGAAGGGTAATAGTCAAAGGAACAAATACTTCCACAAGAAAAATAAGAACCTTTATTCCAAAGAGGACCACTACTCATCTTCTGAAAGTGATGAAGAAGTTGAAAATGATGTTCTCTTCATGGTCCAAGAAACAGAGTCCAATGAAGATGAGTATAATAACAACATCCCATAGATTAGATAAAATGATGATGTGGATGTTGATCTTGAAGGATAATTTCTTTGTGCCCTAGATGAAATAAAAAGCCTCAAAAGAAAGAATAGATTGTTGGATTACTAAGAGGGGGGGTGAATCAGTAATAGAGAAATTATAATCCTTTTTAAACCAAATAATCCAAGTGTTATATCAATGTAGAATTATCATCCAATAATGAGCAATGACCAAATGAACAATCATACACATACATAGTACACCAGTGTTTTACGTGGAAACCTAAAGTGGGAGAAAACCACATAATGATTTTTCTTATATGTCTTGAAGAATTACATTCATTGGAAGCACCAACTTACTTTGTTTTCCAGATGCAACTAGAAGGAGGCTCCAACCCCCTAGTTTCTCAGGCTACAACCTGAGGGAAGCTCCAACTCCCTAATTATCTGGCTACAACCAGAAGGAGGCTACAACCCCGTATGTTCTCTAGCTACAACCGGAAGGTGGCTACAACCACTTGTCCTTGCCCCATCCAATCTCCCTGAAGTAGAAGTAGAATGATGGAACCATTGTCACACTATCACTGTGAGAAATATCGCTATAAACCTATACCAATAAACCTAAACCATGCATCAACCTGTACCTCAACCTATAATCTACCTATAATTAACCTGTACCATAAACAAGTGCATCAACCATGCACCAACCTATACCAAAAAACTTGTAATCAACCTGTACCATAAACAAGTGCAACCAACCATGTACCAAGTATGTACCAATCATGTTTCAACTACTCATCAACTATGACTCATCAATATGTACCRACATCATCAACTATACACCTCATGTATGTGCCAACTCATCAACTACTTGTCTCAACCATGTACACAATATGTACCTTAACCAAAATCCCTCATCAATTTCATCATCCAAATATGATTTGTAACTCTATAATAGACCTGTTGTATATGATCACATACCTGCAAACCTTCCTTAACTTTGACGAAAAGAGACTAGCATTTTCATCAAACTTTTCTTTAGTCTCACATGACTAGTTTTGGATTAGTCAACAATCCTAACTTGAAATAATAATAACTTTGTACCTGTAATGAATAAATATATGAAAATGATACATTATTCAATGTGTTTTATGAAATTCCTTCAGGTTTCACTACTTGGAACCTCTCAGAAAATGAGTTATAGCAAAAATGGCATACCTTGCTAAATTCTGGCTTATTCTAGAGAGCGACCTTGTAGAGCGTTCCCCACACATAATATTTGTTGAATTGACCTAAAACTATTACAAAGAATACCACAGACTATACTCTAACCAAAACATTTGGTCTTACTGAATTTGTATCTATTATGAAGAATTTATGATGTTTTTACCCGAAACACCTATTTTAGACTAGTTTCAGGACTAGCCACAAACCCTATTTTCCACGGAGTGTAACTCCAAAAATACAACGACCCACAAGATGAAATTTTTTCCACATATACTTGGATATGTTTCCTCAACGGAATATCAATTTCACGGTCTGAATCATTCTATAAAAAAAAGTTATTGTGAAAATTGTGAGATGACTTGTAAATAACATACCTTAGAAAGCATCATCAAAAGAATTTATCCTTCCTTGAATTCCAACCTTCTTTTCTTCACCTTCACTCAAACATTCGTCTTAGATATTGATCGAAATGGGTTATTCGTCTTTAAAGATATACTGATCCAATATATGGTACAATGGTTATTATATGGTTCAAAAACATATGGAAACATACTATGCTATAGTTGTTCTATGATGCGGAAAAAAATAGCTTTTATATATGTTCCATACCTCGTCACATCTCTTAACAAATGTTCCATATATATATATATATATATATATATATATATATATATGATATATTGCATTATAACCAAAGTCCGCGGGGATACATGAAGTAACATCAAACGGTTATGTAACATTTTTTGCACGGTTCAACGACTCATCACTTAACATCTGTGAAAGGCCGCGCGGTTAGCGATAGCATCAGACGGTTCTATGCACAGTCAAGTGATCAACATTTGGCGGAGTTCTATACAGTTGGCAAGACATCAAATGTGGCGCTAACAATGGATCAATGGTTATGTTTTGGCGCTAACAGATTAGTTATATGGTGTGACATTTGTGGATGGATATAACAGTTTGGAACTGTAACAAATCTAATAGATGGATCTGTTGCCACATTTAGTGAAACAGAAATGAATGATAGTGGATGTTACGCACAGTTAGGATGTAGTTTAGCAGGATTTGTACTCGGCTGTAACGTTTGGCGGGTAGCATATGGTTGTAACCATAATGTAAAGGATAACGTCTGTTACGTCTGTTATGCTAAAATGAGTCGAACCCGTGATCTAACCTCCCACTGGACGCTTTAACAAACACGATTCTGTCCACATTTCGAGGAGTTTTAGCCTTGTTTAGAGCATCATTTTGTTGTTGACGAGAATTTCGCAGATAGAGAAAATGCACTAGAAACAGAATTGGAACGGGCCTGCAGCTTTATAGCCAGATGTTTCAGCCAGTACGAGGGGGGATTTTTGCTGTAAATTTGCCCATATGTTGTTCCTGTGGAAGTCGATAGTCTCTGTTATAGTTTGGTTTTCTTTGCTCTTGAAGGCCAATTGTAATTTCCAGAAGAGAAGTCTTGAAGGCTTTGTACAACATTCTGTTTACAGTTGCTGAAGTTGATTCCAGAACCATTTTGTACCCATTTTAAAGATATTAATTGGATCGGTACCCATTAGAGAGGGACTCGGAGACGTAGCCCAGTACGAAGGGGGTGAACTCCGTTAACAACTTCTCTTTGCGACTCTCAATTTCTGATTTCTTTTTCTGTTTTCCTGTTTCTGTGTTACAATTTTCTTTTATTTCAGATTACAACATTCAATTGTTTATATTGATGATAATCCATGAATAAGAAAACTAGTACAACATTCTTTTAAACTTTTAATGCACCTAAGTTGAGATCCGACGGATCATATTATGGTATCAGAGCAGGTTAAATGCTTGTGCAAAGTTTGTGAATGCTTACCAGGTCCAAGTCGAAACTTGGTGAAGGAGAACCGGTAGAAGGTGAACCTAAGATTGGCTCGAGGAGGACATTTTCGAGAACAACCATGTCTTCTCCACAAGGGGAAGAAGAAGGACATA
>ML809146.1:256640-272566 GCA_009831015.1 Picea engelmannii | reverse complement strand
TCTTTTTTTTCTTTTAATGTTTTTCATATGTGTAATTCTATTGTTGTTTTTTTTCAAGTGTTTCAGGTTTTGATTTTTTGTATATGATTTTTGCTTTAGTATTTTTTTTTGTGTGTGATTTTTTTTTAAATTTTGTGTCTTATAAAAAGTAAGATTTTAGATCATTTTAATTTAACTTTAGTTTTTTTTCCATCAACAAAATATATTTTATTTTTTCCTTAAATAATTTGTGTTTTTTATTTTTTAAATAGGACAAACGGTAGGAAAGAAAATCTCTGTGAATATATTTGGAACAAGACTGGCAGTAATGACATCCAAAATCCTAGTTAGGAGCTCCATGAATGCTAGGCAACAAAATTCTAGCCCAACAAATGAGGTCACAAGAGAAATGAAGAATGTTAGAGAGTGGAAAACTGTCAATTGTGAGAGTAGAATGGATCATTCTTGGTATCTTAAAGACAAACAAACCGCCAATGGAGAACAAATAATTTTGTATTGTTCTGAATTTGAGCATGTCCAAGCAAGTTATCTGTCACTTGGGATGTTACGAGATATATGTTTGGTTCCAGGAACATATATTGTTTATGCACTGGTGAAACAATCAAAGACATATCTCAAGATTAGATATTGTTTGAATATGAGCAATTATAAAAAGGAAGAAAATTTCACAGAATTATGTGCAATGATCGTGCCAAACATTGAGATGGGCAACGCAAGTTTTCTTATTCTTATTTTTGTAGCATGCATTATTATAAGTTTCTTGATAACTGTTAAATTGTATTTAACAATGGAAATGATGTATTTTATTTTTACAGGATTTTGCTAGGTGCCTTTCATAGATGTTAGTGGGGATTTATTCTACAGAGACAAATATCATGGAATTCATTAGTTCCTTTCATATTGATAAGGCACATGAAGGAAGGAAAAAGAAGAAAAGAGTAACAGAAGTTGAAGTTGTAGCAGAAAACCGAGAAGAACAACACAGAAGAAATAAAATTCATCATTCCAGAAAGGATAAAAGGGTTACATTTGAAGATATGGAAACTCCAGATGAAGATGTCGCTGAGATTAATTCCAATGAGGTTACCTCTATTCCTCAAAAGAATACTAAACAACATAAGCGCAAAAGAGGTATGGCCAATGATGATTCCATTTCTAGTGATTATGAAGAGATTGTTGAGTTAGATGAAACTAATTTAAATCGTAAAAAGAGGAAAGCAAAGGTTGTTGATGAAAAAGAATTGATAGTTACCTCTGAATATCATGATGGAAGTCCTAGAGGTAGCATAGAAATAATAACACCTGGTGTTGATCTAGAATATGGTATGATCAAAACAACACAAAATACCATTCGAGATCAACTAAGGAGGAACAATTTGGTTGATGAGGGCCATACATTTCTATTGAATGTGAAGCAACTATATAAACCCACAGAAGGCCAAGAAAAATACAAAATTAGAAAACCACATTAGTTGCATATCCAAAACTTGAAAGCACTGATTAGGCACAATTCATATGCAAATGTGGCTGAATACTTAGTTCTTGTTGACCCAATGGAAGTTCATACCAAGGATGAATTTGATAGGTCAAAATGTTTTGAGTATAATTATTATGTAAATGGAGGAAATCATTCTGGAGAGGCTAGAAGATAATTGATGCAAGAGTATCCCAATAACCCTCTCTTTGAGATAGTCAGTTGTGTAATTTATGTTGGTTTAACAGATGGAAAAGAAAATTTATTGGCATGGGATCATAACAAATATAATGAGCACAATATTTCCATGACTTTCATTCAGAGAGTGAGATTTATCCATAACAAGTTGTCTATAATATGTGGTGGGGATAGATCAAACGTTGATGCAAAGTTTAGGAAGGAATGTTGTATGGAAATAGTCTTCCCTAATGACGAGGAAAGTGTAAAAGTAAAAAATCGCAAAGGAAGTGATGCATTCAGAGTTGTGGATAGATATTTCCATTTGGGATTTAAAACTGGAAACATATGGGATTTGATAAATGAGATATTCAACTTATGGGAGAATATTAGTATAAAAAATCAGAAGATTAGAAAGTATAAACCCTTAATAGGTAGCACAAGTAAGACAGGTCCTGAAATCAAAAACCTGTTAGATGATATGACTATAACATTGTGGAGAACAATGCAAGGCATGAAGGATGGGAAACTTGTCATATCTATATTATCACGTGTAAGGTTAGGTGAATTATCAATGGAGGAAATGTGTGTTGAATTTAAAAAGTATGTCTGTTGAATTATTTATTATTTATGTTATGTTTAAAAAATTAATTGTTTCTATATAACATAAGAATGTATTTTATTCTATATATCATTATAACATTAACTTTTTGTTTTATTTAGTCACAAGGATTATATGAGAATACAAGAGGAAATGGTTAAGACGTTGAATGAGTAGAGTTGAGAGGATGTTAGACTCAACTATCCAGATGCAAGCTCTTCAACAACATTGGGTCAATTTTTTGTTGCATTAAAAAAGGTATGTTGATTTATTACATTCATTTTATTCATTTGTACGTTAATTTATTTCAATTTTATTAGTTATAGATATATAATTATATGTTTGTTTGTTTCATTAAAGATGTCAAAGAAGAATATAGTTGGAGTACCAGAAACCTTCAAAGTTATATTCAAAAAGCTAATTTTAAAGAGAAAGAAGGCGACGTCTTCAAAATGTTGAGCTTGATGACACCTTTGATCACTACATTTGGAATGGGCTTGACATTTTTCAATATGAAGTGATATTAGGGGATTGTGAAAAAATTGAAAATCTTGTTCCTAAAAAGGAATACTCCCTAGTTATTGTAGATATCCCTCATGGTTATAATATCCAAAACATTGAATATGATATCGAGCCTTATACTTACCGAGATTTTAGTAAAGTGGTTATGGGATTTATGGAACTCACAACATCACCATTTTGGATATTTTTGGTTTTTCATTTAGACACACAACAAGGATTAGTACAATCAAGTTTCAAGGGAAAAGAAAAGACAATGATGCAACTTTATTTGTAAGATATTGAAATTGTATGTTTAGCGATTAAGATTGGAAATCTATTTTATTAATTCACAAGTTAATTGAATTTGTACTTATTTATGTTACAGGAAAAATCCTAATATTCATGGCTCCAATAGTGAACCGTTTACACGTGATATTGAAAGTATACATATTGCAATATGGACAAAACATGATATTTATGATTCTATTCTTTACAATGTAAAGGATGGAAAGAAGCCTAGTAGTTTATAGGTTTACAATGCTATGGCTAGAAAGCTAACATATGAGGAAAATGATTTCAAAGGATATATCGTTAACATTTATCAAAATTCACAAGGATTAATTAATTATCTTATASATACATTTATCATAATGAAGGAGATTGGGTTTTGGATTTATTCTCTAGTTTAGGTAAGATTTATGATATAACATTTATGAAATCATACTTCACTCTTTATTATTTTTAATTTATGTTGTTTTACATTATTTACTTTAATTATTTATTTTGTATTTGGTGATTAGGTACAACATTAGCATGCTTCTTACAAAAAGGAAGGAATTACATAGCCATTGAGAGTGACGCRGTGCAATGTGGTTTTATTCAACAAAAAATTAATGCTATTCAAGMTCTTCCAGATGAAATGCAAGAAATTGGCTTGAGGAAAGGAGATTTTGATGACAAAAAGGTAGCAAAAATATCACAGGAACCTCAAGTACCATTAAGAGGTCTGCTTGGAAAAGATCACTTTGGAGAACTTGTGGATATCAATAACTCAATGGAAGAGCAACATGAACCAAATGAGACAAATGAGCCAATGGAAGAAAAAAATGATGTCCAAGAAAATGATGATGTGTCTAACATTGTCAATTAGTTTTAGGATGCCCTGGAAGACAATGTTGAATTTTGCAAATTTTTGATGAGTTATAATTGTAATGTTTTTACTTTCAGATTTTAAAATAAGAATAGATATGCAACTATTGTTGTTTTATGATGAATATGTTTTATTATTTTATCTTTACTTTTCTTTTTATGTGATTTAATATTCTAGAGAAAATGACATTAAATATTTTCAAGTTTTTACTATAAATCTATAAAAATATCATAAAAAAGGTTAATTTTTATTAAATTTTTCCATTGTTTTGTTCAATTTTGTCCATACAAACGCTTTACATGACACATTATTTATAGTGGAAAGATTCCAAAATGTATATGATTTTTGTTATAAATTGCTTTGAAATGTATATTTTTTTACTAAATATTTAAAAATAGTGTTATTTAGCTACAATTATTTGCTATGTATTGAAGAAAAAATAAAAAGTGTTTTAAAAATACAACTTTACACTATATTTAAAAACTATGGCACCATGAATTAAATAATGAGACATGATTGTATGAAAAATCCTAATTTCAAAAACATAAATCATATACAAGATTTTTATAAAAAAATTAGTATCATTAAAAATCATAAAAAAGAACATTGGTAAAAAAAAAAGATTTAGAAAAAATTGAAAATAGTTGGAAAAAAAACATTTAAAAAAAAATTTGTGATGCAGGAGCATCGCTCACTCATCAAGCGAGCCAACGTGGAGCAGAAGACAGCTGGACAACGCCAGCACAAATTTTGGAACACATTGATATTGTTGCGCCAAACATTAATGTGTGGATTTAATGAAGCACACTTTGTATATGTAGTGGACCTTGAGCGGATAGCTCTCGTCCTTAGGTAGATAGACGACATTTAATAGATTTAATGCAAGTAGATAGAATAATTAAGTTTAGATTTGATAGTTTAGATTTCGAGAGGGAAACGGGATATAGACACCCTCCTTTATTCATTGTATTATTATTCATTCAGGAGCAAGAAGAGAAGAGAGCAGAAGATTGTATGAAGAACACTCCATGTACAGATATTGAATTAATAGAAAGAAGCTTTGATTCAATTCCATGGTTATGTGTTATTTCTCTGTGTATTGATGTTTTGCTCATGGATATTTTCTTTCTGTCATACATTCGCTTTTATATGCTGTGTATGTGATTTCATGGTTGAATTGAAGTCTGAGAGGAAGAGTGAATGAGTTTCAATTGTTTCTCTAAGTGAGCCAGAAGATTCCTGCAAGGAGTGCAGTTGAATTTGTCCGCAAGGAGTGCGTGACCGCAGGGTTCAAAGAGAAGAAAGCTTTTGTCCTCATTCATCTCAGAAGTGCAGGTTTGGCACCAGAGCCATGCAAGGCGTGCACAGGCTAGACGAAGACTCAGAGTTGCGATTCTGGGTAAAGGAAATCGAAGACTGCTGCTGCAGATCAATGCGTAGAGTCGAAGAACTTCAACGCTTAGAAGTGTTGAAGATTTTCCGCAAGGAGTGCGCGCAAGAAGTTCTCAAAAAGACTTGAAGTCGAGAAATATCTGGAGAGATAGGCCTTTAAGTTCGTTGAAGGAACGGGATAGAAGTTGCGTGAGAAATTTGAGAAGAAGCCTCGTAGGTTGGCGAAGAAGTCTCGTGGAGAGATACTTATTGTTCATGGATTGCGCAAAAAAAAGAGTGGACGGTCAGTATTCTCTGTGGAGAATCTGTGAGTTTCGGTGAATCGTTGGATACCTCGGAGTTGCAGGGAGGTTACAATGCAAGCATGGAGAAGTTTGAAGTTCAGGTGAGCAGGAGCCGTCGATCGGGATCACGAGGAGCGTTGGTTCTACTCGTGGATCGGCATATCGGGAATTCGTGAGGCGAGACTCCAATCTACACAACAGAAGTCGCGATCTAACGAGAGGCGATATTCCGGCATCTACGGAAGTAAGGTGGGCCACAGAAGATAGTGGAGGACAGGTGGAATAAATCATCGGAGGCTCGACGTCTCGGATAGTGGGAGTCGACGAGGAGAAGATTCAACCTCGCGAGTAGCGAAGTTGCGAGTGGAGATATCGTGACAGTGTGGAAGTCCCGACATCGGCGTTTCGGCGCATCGGGTATCGGAGGTTGAAAATCCAAACGTTCGGTGTCGCGAGGTGCGAAGACGCGAAATAAATGAAGTCCCGATAGCGGAGGAAGGAAGTCAACGATTGACCGACATCTTGGGTATCAGGAATCCGAAGGGGTAACGCACTACTGTTGAACTTGCGAGGTAGCGAGTTCCGATCCTCCGATAAGTTGAGAGAGGGAGGATCGCGCCGAAAAGTTACTGTGGGTATGCAGGATTCCCGATAGGGAATCAGAAGAACCTCGGAGTTCTTCGGGCCGTAGAGAGGAGAAGGTCCTGAGGTAGCAGATGCGCCAGTGAGGGTGCGGCTATATCAGAGTGGTATCAGAGTGAGAAAATTATTTGCTTTTTGAAGCAGAGAAGAGGAAGTCACCATGCCACCTAGGAGGGAAAGACAATCACCTGGTCCAGAAGATAGGGATGCGCGAAGAAGAGGTAGGCCGGCAGGAAATCCAGAAATGGAAAGACAAATGAGAGATCTCCGAGCAAGGCTTCAAGAGATGGAGACATCGCAGAGACGTGGAGTTGGTGCAGGGGATCTTAGTGACTCTGAAGTTGAAGAGGAAGTTGGACATGCAGAAGAAGTCACAACAGAGGATGCATCAACCGAGTGGTTGATCAAAGCCATCGCCAGAATGGGCGCAAAGGCCAAGATGGACATTCCAGTCTATGAAGGTAATCTGGATGCAGAAGAGTTACTAGATTGGATCCGAGCTCTTGACACCTACTTCGATTATGAGGATATTGAAGAGGACAAAAGGGTCAGACATGTTGTTACGTGCTTGAAAGGACATGCAATGTTATGGTGGGACGAGCTTCAAGCAGATAGACGCTACAAAGGCAAGAAAAAGATCAAGAGTTGGGATAGAATGATTGCAAAGATGAAAGCGAAGTTCATCCCAAGGGACTACCAAATAAATCTGTTCAGGAGAATGCAGAACCTGAGACAGAAACTGATGACAGTGAAAGAATACACTGAGGAATTCTATCGACTGAACATCAGAGCAGGTCATCGGGAGAGCGATGATGATAAAGTTGCCAAATATCTGAATGGTCTGAGATACGACATTCAGGATGAGTTAAGCATGGTTACCATCAGAACGGTGGAGGATACTTATCAGATGGCTCTGAAAGCCGAAGAGAAGTTGAGTCGTAAGCAAGGCCAGCGAGGGCGAGGCAGAAGTCATCCCAGAGGCAAGGCAGTTGCCCAGGATAAATACCAGAAACCCAAGGAGGAATGGAAGAAACATCAGGGTAAGGTGGAAAGAGGTGGTACCTCACAGCGAGGACAACAAAATGATCAGCGGGGAGATTATGTTGATGCAAACATATTTCCTCGTACTAGAGGTCAAGGTAGAGGAAGAGGTGGAGTGATCACATGTTTTACATGTGGAAAGAATGGGCATAATTCATTCGAGTGTCCAGAGAAGAAGAAAGACGGAGGAGAAGCTCACATCACTGAAGCGTAGAGGCGTGATGTTGAGAATGAAGACGCAGGAAGTGGAAGGTCACTGATGGTGCACAAAGTTATATTAACACCCGAGAAGGAGGTGGAGGACACAGCTCAGAGGAACAGGCTTTTCAGAACCACATGCAAGACCAAGGACAGAAAGTGCAAGGTTATCGTGGATAGTGGAAGCACAGACAATCTCGTTTCAATCGAGATGGTGGAAAAGTTAGAGCTGGGGACAACTGATCACCCGAGTCCATATAAAGTTTCATGGTTGCAGAAGGGACATCAGGTGAGTGTCACTAAACAATGTTTAGTTGAATTCAAGATGGGGGGATATAATGATAAAATACTGTGTGATGTCATTCCCATGATGTATGTCATTTATTGCTGGGTAGACCACATATACTTTAGAGAAGGATGGGAGGACACATATGTTGCTTCTGATAAAGGATAAAGAAGTGAAGCTGAAAGTAAGCAACACAATACTTCTCATGAGTGGGAAGGAACTTCTCACAGAGATGGAGAGGAAGGAAGATCCACAATTCTTTGTGGTCAAGAAGCCGAGGAATGTTCTGACTAGCACAAGAGTGGATGATTTACCAGATGAGATTCAGGGACTGCTGGAAGAGTTCGTTGATATCATAGTGGAAAAATGAGCTCATTATTTTCCACCGATGAGGAGTGTGAGCCATCACATTGATCTCATACCAGGAGCAAGTTTTCCGAACAAAGATGCGTACAGATTGACGCCGCAAGAAAATGAGGAGGTCAAGAATCAGGTACAGGAATTGTTGGACAAAGGATTGGTCATAGAAAGCCTGAGTGCATGTGTCGTTCCAACAGTACTAAGTCCAAAGAAGGATGGAGGTTGGAGAATGTGTACTGACTCAAGAGAGATAAACAAGATAACCATCAGGTACAGGTTTCCACTGCCGAGGATGGATGATCTGATGGATTGCCTGAGTGGGGCAAATTATTTTTCAAAGATTGATTTAAAGAGTGGATATCACCAGATTTGCATGAGGGAAGGTGATGAATGGAAGACAACGTTCAAGACAAACGAAGGTTTGTACGAATGGCTGGTCATGCCGTTTGGTTTAACAAACGCGCCGAGTACATCTATGAGACTGATGAATGAAGTCCTGAGGGAATTCATCGGGAAATTTGTCGTCGTGTATCTGGACGATATACTGATTTTCAGCAAGACCAAGGCAGAACACTTGAAGCATTTGGCTATAGTGATGAGGAATCTACAGCAGGAGAAGTTGTTGATCAACATGAAGAAATCTTCATTCATGAAGACAGAGCTCATTTATTTGGGTTTTGTCATATCGACAAATGAGTTGAAAATGGATCTGAGTAAGGTGGAAGTAATTAAGAATTGGCCATCACCGAGAAATGTTTTTGAGGTGAGGTGTTTCCATGGTTTAGCTAGTTTCTACCGAAAATTCATCAGGAATTTCAGTGGAATTAGCGCAGCAATGATGGACACTGTGAAGAAGTGACACAAGTATTTTCATTGGACAGTGGAGGCTGAGAAGAGCTTCAATCTGTTGAAGCGGAAGATCACGGAACGACCAGTGTTGGTGTTGCTGGATTTCCAGAAGACATTTTAGGTGAAATGTGATGCAAGCGGATATGCCATAGGAGGGGTCTTGAGTCAGGAAGACAGACCAGTTGCATATTTCAGYGAGAAGCTGGATGAAGYGAAGCTGAAATACTCCACGTATGATAAAKAATTTTATGCTATCATACAGRCGCTGAAGAAGTGGAGGCATTACTTGATCCCAAAAGAATTTGTACTATATAGTGATAATCATGCATTAYAGTTTGTGAGTCAACAGGAGAAGTTGAATCAGAAACATGCAAAATGGGTAGAGTATATGCAGAATTTTACATTTGTAATTAAACACATTTCAGKTACTGCTAACAAAGTGGCTGATGCTTTGAGCAGGAAATGTTTGTTGCTGCAGGAGTTCCGAGTCAAAACATTGGGTTTTGAAAACCTGAGGGACATGTATGCAGGAGATGTAGATTTTGGAGAGGCGTATGAAGCAGCTGAGAATCCAGTTCTCAGAGATCGGAGCCCATGGATGGATTACATGATCCAGGAGGGATTTTTGTTCAGAGGCAATCAACTGTGTATTTCGAATTGCTCCATGAGGGAGAACTTGTTGAAAGAGAAACACAATGGTGGATTAGCAGGACATTTTGGCCACGAAAAAACATTCGCAAAGCTGAGCGAATCATATTTTTGGCCAGGCATGCGAGCAGAGGTCAAGAGGTTTGTTGATAGATGCAAAATTTGTCAGCATTCGAAGGGGAGAAAGCAAAATGCAGGTTTTTATCGGCCATTGCCCATACCAGAGAGGCCATGGGAGGCGATCAGCATGGATTTTGTATTGGGTTTGCCAAGGACGCAGAGAGGAGTTGATTCCATCTTTGTGGTGGTAGACATGTTTTAAAAGATGGCACATTTCATTCCATTCCAGAAGACCAGCGATGCGACACACATCACAAATTTGTTTTTCAAGGAGATCGTTAGACTCCATGGATTGCCGAAAAGCATAGTTTCGGATAGGGATACTAAATTCATCAGGCATTTTTGGAGGACACTATGGAAGAAGCTCGGAACTAACTTGGCGTTTAGTTCATCTTACCATCCTTAGACGGATGGACAGACAGAGGTGGTCAACAGGAGTCTGGGAGACTTGCTGAGAAGCTTGGTGACAGAACACCACAACAGTTGGGACAATGTGTTGCCACAGGCAGAGTTTGCATACAATGATTCAGTGAATCGGAGTACAGGGAAAATCCCATTTCAGATTGTGTATGGGACACAACCGAGAGGAGTTTCTGAACTTAGGGAGTCAGAACAGACTGCGACTAGCAGCGCTAGTGCAGAAGAGTTTGTTGAGGCAATGAAGGAAATTCACAGCAAAGTGAAGCAACCACTGATTGATTCAAATCAGGAGTACAAACACAGAGCAGATCATCATCGGAGACAACTTCAGTTCGAAGTTGGTGATCTAGTTCTGGCACATTTGAGAAAGGAAAGGTTCCCAATGGGATCATACAATAAGTTGAAAATGAAGAAAATCGGGCCATGCAGAGTCCTGAAGAAATTTGGAGAGAACGCTTATGAGATTGAGTTGCCAGATGGCATCGGGATATCTCCGATCTTTAATGTTTCGGATTTATACCCATACAAGGCTGGAGAAGCAGATGTTGAACCTGAGGAATCAGTGATCAAGTGGATGAAACAGATGCCAGTTGCAGAGAATCCACAGATGGAGTGCATACTGGATAAGCGAGTGGGTAGAAAGACCAGGCGAAAGCAGCACTTTGAGTATCTGGTCAAGTGGAAGAACCACCCAGTGGAAGATGCCAGCTGGGAGACTGAAGAAATGATATAGAAGCACGGACATACTGTGCAGGAGCTCATGGACAGGAGCCCATGAAATTTTTCAAGCCGAGGAGTATGATGCAAGAGCATCGCTCACTCATCAAGCGAGCCAGCGTGGAGCGGAAGACGACTGGACAGCGCCAACACAAATTTTGGAACACCTTGATATTGTTGTTCCAAACATTAATGTGTGGATTTAATGAAGTGCACTTTGTATATGTAGTGGACCTTGAGCGGATAGCTCTCGTCCTTAGGTAGATAGACGACATTTAATAGATTTAATGCAAGTAGATAGAATAATTAAGTTTAGATTTGATAGTTTAGAGTTCGAGAGGGAAGCGGGATATAGACACCCTCCTTTATTCATTGTATTATTATTCATTCAGGAGCAAGAAGAGAAGAGAGCATAGGATTGTATGAAGAACACTCCATGTACAGATATTGAATTAATAGAAAGAAGCTTTGATTCAATTCCATGGTTATGTGTTATTTCTCTGTGTATTGATGTTTTTCTCATGGATATTTGCTTTCTGTCATAGATTCACTTTTATATGTTGTGTATGTGATTTCATGGTTGAATTGAAGTCTGAGAGGAAGAGTGAATGAGTTTCAATTGTTTCTCTAAGTGAGCCAGAAGATTCCTGCAAGGAGTGCAGTTGAATTTGTCCGCAAGGAGTGCGTGACCGCAGGGTTCAAATAGAAGAAATCTTTTTTCCTCATTCATCTCAGAAGTGCAGGTTTGGCACCGGAGCCATGCAAGGCATGCACAGGCTAGACGAAGACTCAGAGTTGCGATTATGGGTAAAGGAAATCGAAGACTGCTGCTGCAGATCAATGTGTAGATTCGAAGAACTTCAACGCTTAGAAGTGTTGAAGATTTTCCGCAAGGAGTGCGCGCAAGAAGTTCTCAAAAAGACTTGAAGTCGAGAAAGATCTGGAGAGATAGGCCTTTAAGTTCATTGAAGGACCGGGATAGAAGTTGCATGAGAAAGTTGAGAAGAAGCCTCGTAGGTTAGTGAACAAGTCTTTTGGAGAGATACTTCTTGTTCGTGGATTGCGCAAGAAAAAGAGTGGACGGTCAGTATTCTCTGTGGAGAATCTGTGAGTTTCGGTGAATCGTTGGATACCTCGGAGTTGCAGGGAGGTTACAGTGCAAGCATGGAAAAGTTTGAAGTTCGGGTGAGAAGGAGTCGTCGATCGGGATCACGAGGAGCGTTGGTTCTATTCGTGGATCGGCATATCGGGAATTCGTGAGGCGAGACTCCAATCTACACAACGGAAGTCGTGATCTAACGAGAGGCGATATTCCGGCATCTATGGAAGTAAGGTGGGCCACAGAAGATAGTGGAGGACAGGTGGCATAAATCATTGGAGGCTCGGCGTCTTAGATATCGGGAGTCGATGAGGAGAAGATTCAACCTCGCGAGTAGCGAAGTTGCGAGTGGCGAGATCACGACAGCGCGGAAGTCCGGACATCGGCGTTTCGGCGCATCGGTGCATCGGGTATCGGAGGTTGAAAATCCAAACATTCGGTGTCGTGAGGTGCGAAGACGCAAAAGAACCGAAGTCCCAATAGCGGAGGAAGGAAGTCAACGATTGACCGACATCTCGGGTCTCGGGGATTCGACGGGTTAACGCACTACTGTTGAACTTGCGAGGTAGCGAGTTCCGATCCTCCGATGAGTTGAGAGAGGGAGGATCGCACCAAAAAGTTACTGTGGGTATGCAGGATTCCCGATAGGGAATCAGAAGAACCTCGGAGTTCTTCGGGCCGTAGAGAGGAGAAGGTCCTGAGGTAGCAGACGCGCCAGTGAGGGTGCGGTTTTATCAATTTGATTTAGGAAAATTTGAAAATAGTTCAAAAAACAAGCATTTTAGAAACAAAATGTGGATCCGTTATAGATAAGAATATTTAAAATATCAAAAACTACCTCAAAATGAAAAAGTGTGCTACTGGTAGCACCATTTTTCAAAATGTGGTAAAAATGGGACCCTTGAAAAAACAATAACTCGACAAAGTTCTCGTTAAGTTGGTAATATTGTTATTTTCTAAAATAGAACCCAAGAACTTCGAGGAAGCTAGGAGAGATAAAAATTGGGTTAATGCTATGAATGAAGAATTAGATCAAATTGAGAAAAAAATAAACTTGGGAGCTAGTTCCTAGACCAAAAGACAAGAATGTAATTATCACCAAGTGGGATTTTAGGAACAAACTGAATGAGGATGGACAAGTAGTGAGAAATAAGGCAAGGATTGTATGTAAAGGATATGCTCAAGTTGAAGGGGTAGACTTTGATGAAACATTTTCTCCGGTAGCCAGACTAGAAGACATTATAATCTTCCTAGCATTTGAAACCTACAAGAGTGTCAAAGTCTATCAAATGGATGTTAAATATGCTTTTCTAAATGGAAATTTGGAAGAGGAAGTGTTCATTGAAAAACCCGAGGGATTTCAGTTGTCAGAAAATGAACACTATGTGTGAAAAATGAATAAATCCCTCTATGGTCTGAAGCAAGCACCGAGAGCTTGGTACTCAAGGCTTGATAAGTACCTAAAACAACAAGCATTTAAGAGAGGAACTACAAAAAGAAATATTTACATCAAAGAAGAAAATGGAAATATGATTATCATTGTGGTCTATGTAGATGATATCATATTTGGAAGCGAATCTAATGATCTGAGTCAAAGGTTCTTAAAGAACATGCAAAAATAATTTGAGATGTCCATGTTGGGTGAGTTGTCCTTCCTTATAGGTATGCAAATATCTCAGTCAATTAAAGGTATATTCATTTCTAAAAAAAAATACATTAAGGAGATGTTAAATAAGTTCAATATGGAAGATTGCATCCCTTCAGTACTCCCATGATAACAGGTTTCAAGCTGAGTAAATATGATGAATCACTACAAGCATACCACACCATGTATATATCAATGATTGGTAGCCTTTTATATGTAACTACATCAAGGGATAATGTTATGAAAGTTGTTGGATTGGTTGCAAGATTTCAATCTACACCAAAAGAATCACATGTGATGGAAGTCAAAAGAATTCTAAGATACTTGAAGGGCACAATGGATTTGGGACTGTGGTATCCAAAGGGAGAGAATTTTACTCTTACAACATACATTGATGCAGATTGGGAAGGCGGTGTTGATGACAGGAAAAGCATCAGTGGTGGAGCATTCTTCTTGGTCATTTGTTTAGAATCCTAGTTAAGCAAGAAACAATCCTCAATTTCCTTATCCACAGCAGAAGCAAAGTACATTTCAACAAAATCCTATTGTACAAAAATCCTTTGTATGAAGCAAGCCCTAAAAGACATTAAGGTAGAATACAAGCAACCAATTTCTATACTATGTGACAACACCAGTTCCATAATTATTTCCAAGAACCTAGTGATGCACTCAAATACAAAACATATCCCAATCAAGTATCATTTTTGGGGGGAACAAGTGAATGATAAGAATGTGAAGTTGGAGTATGTTCCTACCAAGGAACAAATTGCAGATATGTTTACCAAACCCCTACCTAAAGATACATTTGAGTATATATGATGGAATACGGGAGTCATTCCCATTTCTCTATAAGAGTTCAGCTGAAAGTTTTTGGGAGCCTGATGTAGGAGCATTTCCTTCAAAGTCAAAACGCAAGAGTGGAGGAAAAGGAACGACATCTCAACAATGACAAAGTTTCAAATCAGAAATTAACTCAAAATTAAATCGGGTTGTTGAGATATTTTGTAAACAACATTTTAAAAATGTAACTTGTTTGTAAAGTCGTGTTGGCACAGGGAAGACCCAGGGTTCAACTCTAACAGTGAACCAACAAGCCCTAACTACTGACCCTTTCGCTAACACCTACGAAGCAGATGCAGTCTCACCCAAAGTAGAAATAGGGGGTTGCAGGACACATGTGTCTACAACCAGAGGAAATACAAAGTGGATCTAAAACAATAGAAACACAAAATCTAGATATCAATTGCCAACTTAAACTCACTTTGCATAGTTATATCTCAGATCTAACACTATGATGCAATAAAAAAATAACAGAAGGTAAAATAACACAACACCAATCCCAAAGAAAAACAAGATATACGTGGTTCACCATCTCCCTAGGGCTACGTCCACAGAACTGCATTTCTTGATATTATAGGAAAACATACAGTTCTATCTACGCTCTTAGATTGCATATCTCTCTCTCTTTCTCTCTCTCCCCTCCCTGTGCACCCAGCTGCAGGGTTGATCATCGCACCCTACTGAATATCTTACAATAAAAAATGCTCTCACACACAACACTTATTCCTCGCACAATACACAATGAACAAAAAAAACAACCAACGACGAACAACCAACTCTGAACGACCCCATCCCAGGTCCTATAGACATTTATTTATACATTACATGACAAAGTATAGATTTCAAAACCCTAGATCCAAAACCCTAGGTGTCTAAAACCGTAGGTCCTCTTCGACCCACATTTTTTGGGCTTCGCCAGTCTGTCTTTCCTTCTTTCCTGCGAGGTGCTCCAAAGCATCCATTGGTGGATTTTTCCTCTTTTTGAGTTGTCCACGATCCATCTTCCTTGTTGATCTGTCATCCTCAATCTTGTCATTCAACAACTAGATTTCCCTTGCTTCACTCCTTCTTTTCTTCTTCTTTAACCACTTCGACCCAATCTCAGTCAATGTACCTTCTGCGCAATTCACACTTCATCTTTTCTTTTCCTTTTTCTTCGCTTTCTTTCTTAATCCATACCTAGGCCCAACATGCCCCCAACACTCACCTATGACTCTTCCCGAGGCACTGCAGATCTGAATCTTCTGTTTTACTTCGACTTCAGACTGTGCAGCGCAACCTATGCTTTCTGCTCTATCCTTCCCCATTGTGTGCATACTATATTTTTTGTGTCTGGTGCCCAGTTTCAACGGCACCTGGTACCTAGACCCTTCTCCTTCTTCTTTTACTGAGAGCTGTGGGGAAGTTGGTTGTCACAGTACAATTTCAACCGGCTCCCATTCACCAAACCTTCCTTCCATTCTCTATTCAAAGTCTTCAACT
>ML809146.1:221685-235129 GCA_009831015.1 Picea engelmannii | reverse complement strand
ACTGATGTTCTGGTGAAATGATACTCTAGAAAAATCCTCCAGTGGCCAAAGGTGTTAAGACGCAGAAGCAAACTGTTACAAGGCTGATGGGTAAGGTATGCAAATGTGATTGATATAACACACAATGGTAACGTCCTTTGATGTAAGTTTAACGAGCCCAGAGAAGGTAAGCTCGGTGGTTTTTCATATTTAGAGAGTCTGAAAAAGAATAAAAGGAGACTCCAGTGGGGTACCTTTTTCGACAATAGTCTATTCGGTTCGAAAAAGGGATAAACTAGCACCGATTAGACGTCAATTCAAAACCATTTTAACGAGTGTGAAAAGGAAAAGATCACTCGGCTATTTTTTCACTTTTAAGGAGTCTGAAAAAAGATTAACTATGGACTCCGTCAGGAATGTTATTATGGACCATTTGAACAAGTGTGAAAGAATAAGGTCACTCGACGATCTTTTCAATTTTAGGGAGTCTAAAAAGAGCTTCACTATGGACTCCGTGGGGGTTTCTTTTTCGTAAATTTAGTCCCTCGGGCCCGAAAAAGGAATAAAATTATACCTAAGGATACTCTTCTAAAGAATGGGAATTCAATAGAGTATTCCTTTGTTCGTACAGTTGACCGTCCAGACCAAAAAAGGGGTAAACTACCGCCGGACAGATGTGACTTCAAATTTCAGTTTAACGAGCGTGAAAGGTCACAAGATCGCTCTGCAATCTTTTCATTTTTAGAGGGTCTGAAAAGGGCTTAAAAGGAGACCCGTTATTTTTTGGGGAGTCCGGAGGGTAAGACAAAGAGTGAAAAATACCCATGCAAATGAAGCTCAAACTCGTATTCAGGAAAGACTATACGGACTCCGGAGCCTACAGTGTTGTTAGAAACGACATGGACACCATAATGCAACCAGGACCTACCTAGGGCATCCATGTTTTGGTAAGCTCTACCACCAAGTCACGACACTTATATAGCAGATATGATGGTTCCGTGTCACAACTGGATGGGATCGATTCTATATCATAAGAAAAAAGGCAACGAGATGCAACAGTTGGGGTGATATCCTACCCTATATGCTCAAGTTGATTTTTGAAAAAATAATTTTTTTATGGACCGTCAATATTTTTCCGAAACTCAAAAAGAATTGTCCCAATACCTGATCAAATCCCTCCCATATAACTCCTGGATCACTCTAAATGGTTTTTGGTATAAAGAAATTGATAAGGGGGGCCAAAAAAGTGACAAAAAGAGGCCAAAAAGTCTATAAATAGAAGCTGGCAGCTCATTATCACCATTGCTGATTTGGAAATTGACTCTGGAGCCAAAAGACCCCCTTTGCCAAAGATCGTGATTCCGGGAGCTACCGTGGATGAAACAGACTTCTTCTTGGACCAAGTAAGTACAAACTCCCTTATCTAGCTATTCAATACTTCCATGTTAGCATTTAATTGATTTTTTTGGTGGGCGTCGACCTTAAAAAGGTCAGCCCTAGGTACACGCGGGTTGTCCAGAGACAACCCACAGGTACACGCATGCAAAGCAAATCCTGCACGCATGTACACGTGACTGTCACCTCTACAGGTCGCGTGTACCCCCCTTGAGTGATGAAAAAGAAAATGGAAAAAAGTATTGACTCTCCTTTACCTTGTTGTGTTGGCAGGATGTATGTCCAGTGGAGGGAAATGGAGCACGAGGCCTCCAGTGAGTTAGTGGCTGCAGATCCGAATGTTGTAGCCGTGTTGATGCAGTGTTCTTTGATCAAATCCTTTTTATGTCTGTTCATGCACACGCAACCAAGGCTACTGAATGCCTTGATTGATTACTGGCACCCTGACGCAGAGGCGTTTATGCTAGAGGGGAAATCCTTGGTGCCCACCACTGAGGATATTTACCTTCTGACTGGCCTCTCAAGGAGAGGGGAACCAGTCAACTTTCATACTTTTCCTGCGGGGCCGAGCAAGGTCTCGGAGTTGATAGCTGAGTACTGTGAGGCTGGGACCGATCGTAGAGGTTCCTCGGTATCGGTTAGCAATATTACCAACCTCACACTATAGACTATTTTATTTCTTATTGGGCGGATTACCGGCTCAACAACTATGCATCAGGCTTCGCGCGCACAGATGAACTATGCTATTCAGTGCATGAATGCACACATTTTTTATTGGAGTACCACACTATTGGAGTGTATGAAGAGGCAATTAACAGATTTCCGACAGCAGACACATAGGAACTTCGGGTTCGGGACTATCTTGTGTTCGTTCTTTTTCGAGAGAGTTTCGTGCTTCAGTCCTCGGCTTGCAGTACGAGGACATCTGGCCACTTTCCCCGCAGTATGCAGATGGTCAGTTTTACTGCCGCGACAGGGTGGCGGAAGGATTGTTGAGGCCTTTGACGATGACTTTTTTGCTTGGCTATCACGACAGATCCTTGCTATCAAGGACTACCCATATGCGGGGATCGACTTCTCTAGAGATCCAGAGATACCAGTGCCTCCTGGTGAGGAGCGAGGGGAGATGGGTAAGTCTCCACCTGTACAGTTTTTTTGTTTGCATATGTAATTTTTATGTCTTTTTTGATATATATATCATTTTTTGTATGCCAGAGTATTTGATGGGTAAACGTGTATTGTGTGGAAGATGTGGGACCCGTGCGACCTGCCAACTATGCACGGAACAGGTGTCGCTGACGGCTAGAAGCCGCAGCTGCCGCCGCTGGGGGAGCAGTAGTAGCAGGGAACCTCCCAGCAAGAGAGGTCGAGAGGGTCCTTAGGCGAATTGAGCAGAACTTTACTGCGCTCACTCGCATAGTCCCGATGGCAGAGATAGAGGACCTGCCACCATCCATGCAGACTCATGTTGTGGGGGCACCTCGGACCTGGGTCCGATTGTTTAGGTGTTTAGCCTGTGTTGTAGATGATTATAACAGGGCCCATAGGCCCTGAGCAGACTTTAGACTTTTTATGTGCCACGAGCACTGATATGTATATATTTTTTGAGGGCATAAGCCCGGTGACTCGTTACTGTTCCCACTTTTGAGGCGCTTGCGCCCATCTATGTACTCTGAGGATTTTATGATGTTTATATATGGTTTTTATCTCTTTTTTGTGTCTTATGGATTATGTGTGCAAAAATGTATTTACATGTTTATGTTCATGATCTTTTTTATATGTGGGCAAGATGCCAATCTAAAATGTGATTAGCTAGAGTATCTGTGATTTGGTTTAATCTCCTAGGAACATGAAAATATGTAATATAATCAAAGTTGTGTTCTAAGAGATGTACCCTAAGGAATCGTCAGTGTAAAGTTGGATCATGAACCCGATATATTCTGTTTAGCTGTGACACAACCAGTTGAGTGTCTAGATAGACCCGGAGATGAGAAATACCCAATGACAATGCGTCACGAAGTAATTCAATAACTGCACTATACTCAGCAACATTATTTGTGGTGTCACCTAAGCATATACCTCCGGAAGATAACAACTGACCCTGTGGTGTAAAGATTGCCCAAGCTGTAGAGGAAAGCCTCTGCATGTGTCGACTAGCACCGTCCGCATACCCAATGAACACCTCAGACTCACTTGACATCTTCCATATTGACGAAAGATAACATCAATGACACGTCCATAACACTGTTTAAAAGAAATGTAAAAAATAATAGTACAAAGACTATACATATGTTACAAAAAGTTACCCACAGTGACCTTTCTATGAGTAATACTTCTTGAGGTAGAGCCCATTTCTAGGCTCCGCCAAAGCATTCCCTTCAAAATCGACCAAACGATAAGCACCCTTTTTCAATACCTCTTTAATAATGAAGGGTCCAAACCACATGGGTTTAAAATTTCCTGCCCCCAGGGGGTCCTTATCTTGGTCATAGACCAGGACAAGGTCGCCCTCAGAAAAAATCTGAGGCCGAACGGACCTATCATATTGACACTTGACCTTATGTTTATGAGCCTCGTTGGCCAGGGCCGCATCGCGACACTGCTCATCAAGATGCTCAAGGTGTACTAACCGCTCTTCAAGTGGAGAAGTGTCTGGCAATAACTGTACTGCGAATTTCAGAGATGGGATTTGACATTCGATGGGCAAGACTGCCTCCAGCCCATAGACGAGTTGGAAAGGTGAGAAACCGGTTGCAGTCTTAACAGATGTTTGGTAAACCCATAATGTCGAGTATAACATCAAATGCCAATTTGACTTGGCTGAGTTGATAGTTCACTGTAGAATAGTCTTAAGAGTTTTGTTTACATCTTCCACCTGCCCATTGGCTTGGGGGTAGTAAGGTGAGGAATGTTCTTTCCATAACTCAAGATTTGATGTTAATTCAGACATCATTTGGTTCTGAAAGTGACTGCCATGGTCAGTGGCAATCTCTCTCGGGACACCGAACCGTGCTATAATCTGGTTGAATAAGAAGAGAGTCGCAGTCTCTCCATCATCTTTAAACGTTGGCATAGCTTCGAGCCACTTAGTGAAGTAGTTGACAACTACGATGATATAGTGGTGCCCCCTTGCTGACGGGGGGTTGCATGTAGTGTAATCAATCCCCCACTTAGTGAAGGGACCAACTGTGATGACAGGAAACATGGGAGTTGGATGTGCCCTCATCTTCCGAGAGAATATTTGGCATGGATGACACTTCTTGACCGACTTGATACAATCTTTAATAAGTGTGGGCCAGAAGTAACTTGCTCGTAAGATCTTTTGGGCTATTGCCAAACCAGATAAGTGACCGCCACAAGCTCCTGTATGACAATAGTTGAGCACTATGACGGCCTCCTCATGAGTGAGACATCGATGCAAGATGCAGTCTACACCTCTCCGATACAACGTATCATCGAGTATGAGATCATTCTTAGCCTGATGGTGTATCCGCCGACGCTCGTCACGAGAAGCAAAGGTGGGGCACTTCAAAGTCTGGAGATAGATCAGTATATCTCTGTACCAGGGGTCTGAAGATTGAATCAAAAACATATCCCCCCGGATAAGCGATTCCTCAGGCACAACGTCACCTGACTCAACCAAAAGCTCTGAAATAAGTTCTGCGAAGACCAATGACTTCTTGGACTTTGCTGAAATGAAGTCTAAGTCAAATTCTTGGAGGACGACCATCCATCTACTGATTTTTACGTCTATAACTCGTCGTGTCAACATGTACTGGAATGGATTCATGACAGCAACGACGATGGTCTTGCGAAACATAACATAGTGACGGAACCATTGAACAGCATGCACTGCTGCCAACACAAGTTTTTCAAGATGGGAATAATTAAGTTCCGGTCCTACGAGGCCTCGGCTCAGGTAATAGATCACGTATTCTGAAAACGAATCATCTTCCTGGACTAAAACCATGCCTATGGTTGACTCTACGGCAGCCAGATATAATAAAAAATCTTTGTTATAATTAGGTGGTCGTAGCAGAGGTGTGGTTGTGAGGGCGTCTTTTAATGCATCGAAAGAGAATTGAGTGGCTTCGTCCCAGAAAAAGGGAACATATTTCTTCAGTAAACGCATAAATCCCTTGGTGATTTCGGCATAGTTGACGATGACGTGTCATAAGAAGTTCGCCTTGCCTTGAAGACTTTGAAGTTGTAAGATTGTGCGTGGGGGGGGCAACTGGATTATTGCCTCCACCTTAAGAGGATCCACCATGATCCCTGTTGTTGATACGATGAAACCTAAAAAACGTCCTGACGTGACGCAGAAGATGCACTTGTTGGGATTCAAGCGAATCCTGAAGTAGCGACAGCATTCGAAGATTAGTCTGAGGTGCGTAGGATGATCCTTTTGCTTGCGAGAGCGTGATGCTAAATCATCTAGATAGGCCTCGACTATATGTTTGAGGTCGTGAAACACAAAAGACATGGCCCGCTAGAAAGTGGCTCCAACATTCTTAAGGCCAAAAGGCATCTTACGATAGGAGAATGTACCCCATGGACAAATGAATGTCGTTTTGTGTTGGCCTTCAGGTTTGATTTGGATTTGATTATATCCCGAAAAACCATCCATGAACGAAAAGGCTTCACAACCGGCACATTCATCAATGATTTGGTCAATGAATGGTGTTGGAAAATTATCTTTGGGACATGCCTTTTTCAAATCACGGAAATCGATACATACACGAATCGTGCCTTGTTTTTTATTGACCGAAACGGGGTTTGAAACCCATTGAGTCAAATGGATAGGGTAAATGAACCCTGCCTTGAGAAATTTCTCAACCTCAATCTTGATGGTTGCTGCTTTCTTAGGATTGACTGGACGAAGTTTTTGTCGAACAGGCTTAACATTAGGATACGTTGTGATTTCATGTTCAACTATTTTTTGATCGATGCCTGGAATTTCCTCATAAGACCAGGCAAAAACATCACGAAATTCTTTGAAAAGATCCGTGTAAATTTGAATCTCTTCGGGGAAGCAATCCGCTCCGATGAAGACATTCTCCATGACACCAGGGTTTCGGGAGATGTTGATAGGTATAGTTGCAGCGATAGTCGCCATATTTCCCTCAGCATAAATTTCCTGTGTAGCTAAGAGATTAATAGGACATGGCTGATCTCCCGTCATGGTGATAGTGAATTATGCTGGCTCGATTCGGCTTAACTCTGGGAGGAAATATGATCTGTGATGAAGATCCTCCCAGGGTTTGTCTAGACTAGTCATTGCTTCAATTACTACTTCATCAGAAGGCAAGACTAAGTCTAACGAATCGGTGTTGGCGAGAGAACCCTGAGCCTAGATAGGCTCTAGAGGTGGATCCAACTCTTGTGCGGGAGTCGAATCAGGGTTATCTGAAGCTTGCTGGACTAAAGAGTACGCTACTTCAGCGACCGACAAGGGCATGGACATGCCAGAGTGCCCTGTCTCATCCATCATGGCTGATGGGGAAGGAAGAATCCACGGATCCTCAAAGTAAGTCGTTCGGAACGACGAAACATGAAAAATCTCAGCCTTGTGGTGATTCGATATAAACTTGACATCGTCATGAGGAGGTGGGTAATCGAAGGTACCCATCAAGGATGGGCATAAACCAACTCCTACATTAACAACACCGGGTTGAGGATTATCAATCATGGGAACTGTGGATTCCCCCAAAGCTGGGTCAGGTCTAGAGAAGGACAATTGATCGATGGTCACTATCCGGACTTCATGTGGAAACAACAAGACTCGGAAAACTGTAGCAACCACAGCTTGCATAGCATAAGTCCAACTCTGACCTAAAAAGAGGTTATAGTCGAGGGGGGTATTGACTACCTCTACTTCAATGCACATGGTCTTCCCTCCTAACTGCACAGGGAAAGAAGGAACGATGCCATGTGGTCAGAAAGAATGACCGTTGAACGCAGTGAGGAGAGTAGGTGATGGAGAAAAAGTGGTATGACCAATGGATTTCCAACATGCTAACGACATAACGCAAGTCGAAGCACCCTCGTCGACCACCGTGCGGAAAATATTCCGTGTAAAAGTTTTTTTGGGATGAGACACTACTATATGAAACACGACGTGGTAAGGCAGACGAGGTTTTAAGTCAGTCGTATCTAACATGATGGTACCCGAGTTACAAGTCTCAGTAGAGCCTAAAGCAGTTAACAAGGCTTTCCTCTGAGCAGGGCAGATTTGGAGGACCTCCAAAATGGACATCGCACAAGGGGTTTGTGATAAATTCTCCACCACAGAGTAATTCTGGGTGGCCCTTGCGTTTGGGTTGTGAGAAGCTTTCTTAAATGCACCCTTTGGAATGTGTGTCATTGTTTCGCCCAACGTCTTCTCAATTTGTAGAGGAAGAGATGGGAGTTCAGCTTCTTTACCCTTCTCAGAGGCGCTTGGTTTACTATAGTCGTGTGCTCTAGTCATTATGAAAGCATCACCCCTAACCATATATACGTTCGCGGATGAGAAATTGTTTGGAGGAGGGAAGGTTTCTTGGTTGCCCCCTTCAACACTTGTAGAGGCTTAAGTTAAATTTTTCCCATGCTGAAAGGGATTAGTCAACAATGCTTGTTGCTGCTGTGTGACAAAATTTTGGGCCTCTGCAATTCGAGGACATAGATGGGTCGGGTGGTCTTCCGCACACAAGTTGCATGGATACCTCGCCTTCCATTTTTCCGTGGTGCCCTCGCCAGCATTATCAGTGGGTTTTTTCTCCCCCTTACCCTTATTTCGTTGTTTTTTCTTCCCTTCAGGCTGTTGGGTGGCCTTTGGGTTAGTCGTCTGCACGGAGTGTACTTTCGACGTTTGGGTAGGAGGAGCAGCCAAAGTAGTAGTCTGGCTGGCCGCTGAGTGTTGTATAGATAACTGTTGCAATTGCTTTGTCAATTTCTCAGCGGGCTTGGTTTATGTTGAACCAACAATACCATCGGCATGTGGTCCAGCTCTCTGTTTAGTTTTATCCAGTATTGATCGTGGTGCATCCGGCAGGATGTTGTATAATAAACCAGACTAAGAATAAATAAGCTCAAACTGTTGAGCCCTCATAATGGCATCGTCTTCGGAGAAAACCCCAGAAGTTGCGACGTCTTTGGATAATTGTTGGACTAAAGACTTAAGGAACCACTCAAGCAGGAATGTTGGTGGGACTGGTACTTTGATTAGACTCTTTCGGCGTCTCCACTCTCGGATATGATCAAAGATATGGTCCGATGTTGTCTGTTTGAAATTGGCGAGCAACTTTGTGCCAGCGTCGTATCTCACAGGTAATTGGAAATGGTTAAGGAAGGCCATCGCCAGTTTTCCAAAGGAAGAGTATCTTGAGCGATCGAGCTCGATGTACCATTTTGTGACACTCCCGATAAGAGTGCGTTGAAACAATCGCAGTTGTATGGAGTCATCTTTCAATGAGTTAGATGAACACCAAAGATGGAAGGTAGTCACGTGATCACCTGGATCTTCGTTAGGCTTGGCCTCGAACTTTGGAATGTTCAAAGGCAACTTCATTGGCATAGGATGCCAACGTGGATCATGACAAATAGGATCATTTAACAACCTTGTCAAATATGGAAAGTGTAACGTCATCAGGAATGCTAGTTTGGGTTGTTGCTGATAGCCTGGGAAAAAGGGTCCTGGAGTTTGACTGGCAGCAGGTTGCCAGGAAAAGTTTGGCTGCTGGCCCGGGTTCTGGTAGAAACCATGGCCCTGACCAGCGTAAGGATTTTGCATCTGTGGAGACATCATTGGCTGATTCCCCATAAAGGACATCGGATGTTGGGCATGCATCGTGTTTGAAGGACTTTGGGAAGGATTACCCCATGCCGGTCATGATGGGAGAGGCATAGAATTTTGTCCAGGGTTCCATTGACTGTGGAAAGAATTACCCCAGAATGACATTCCAGAGGAGGGAACGGATCCTTGTCCTGAGTTCCAAGGTCCTGCTATATGTGCCCCCGACGCAAGAATAGTACCCTGCGTCGGAGTAGGCTGTCCAAAAATAGGGGTGCCCCCAGACGGGAAAGCAGAGGATGCGAAAGTGTTGTTACCAAACGTCCTGTTCCAAACAAACTGTGACGAACCTACCGGCATAGTGTGCACAGGTGTTCCTTGACTCCCGACTCCAAATAAACTAGTGTGTGCAGGCTGCCCGGTGGACTGCTGATGCGGACCACCAAGCGAAAGGGACGAAGGAGGAATATGACCTCCAGCGTAAGTAAAAGCGTTAAACAGGACAGGAATGCCCCCAAGTTGACCTTGCAGAGGAGCATTAGAGCACCCTTCCCCCAGACCCAAATTCGGTAAAGTGGACTAAGTGAGTGCAGGACTTGTTCCCGAACTAGGCATACCGTATGAGAATGGAGGGCCTGTCGCACTAGGTGTGAAGGGAGTTGTGCTCGCCGCGATAGATGGGATCGGTCCACTGTGTGATGTAGTTGCATCCGAGACCATGGTGGCTCGGACCGACGACGAAAATTTAGGAGATGCTTCTCCTGTGGTAGCAACGGTGGTGGGAATGGAATCATTCCCAGAGGAAGTAACAACGTTTGTTTCCATAGCTGTGTGAGGCACTGACATGCGTTCATAAAATTGAATTGGTACAATAACTTGTGGCCAAGTATCAGTGGTTGGGGTTTCAACCGAACCAATATTGGCGGTTGATTCCTCTGGGAGTTTTTCGGGCATAATGGTTTGTAACCCAGTTGCTTCGAAAGACCCTTGTTGGTCTAGCTTCCGCCTCAATGGTGGCGGGGGTGGCTCTAGTATAACCGGCGGCAGGCCCAGAAGCCTTCGTGACCGGCGGAGCTCGGGATCCTCCACTATGTGAGAAGATCCAAGACATGCTAAGGTATTCTACATGTTCAAACAGTAACACACACTAAAAAGAAGCCCCTAAGAGATAAGACAAGCAATCACTAAACTATTTTGAAGAATAGTTACAACAACCAACACTAGAGCAACTTACCGGTGCAAGTGCAACTCGAATACGGAAGCACCCTCCAGGTATAATCTGCAAAGTGTGGCTCGATGCTTTTCCTAGGTACCACGGTATACCCCCGCAGTCACCTGTGTATGTCCCTAAAAAGATTGGAAACTAGTTTTCCAGCGCGTGAACAGTCACCAGGTGGGTACAGTCGAAAGTCGGGTAGACCACAATGAGATGGGAATTAAGCCCGAAACCTGTCAAGGGTATCGAGAGAAAATGGTCTGAAAGAAAAATGAGGACCTCGAACGGATTCGAGACCCGCGAAGCCCCGTGGCAAATGCAAACAACGAAATCCCAAAACAAATCCTCGATATGTGTTCTCCACTATGCTTGGTCCGGCTTTGGAGGGGTTATCTCCGCTACCTTTCCTCACGCAACCTCATGTTTATCCCCTGTGTTAGAGGGGGGTCCCAGATAACTTCCACGAAACTGGACTTCTACACTCCCTATCACAGACTCCAATGTTTGGTTTTGAATGGCCTTGGAGAGTTTCCTCTCCAACCTAATCCAAGGCCCTAGTCCTGAACTAGTTTGTGAACCTTACAAACAAAAAGTCTAATAGATTTTAATTTAGCGTTGCTTTTATGGGATTTTTTACGTCATGGGGTATGAATCTGAAACAGATGATGTGTAAAGACTCAAAGCAAAAACGAATGAAAAAAGATGGAAACAAAAGACTTTTACTAAATGCAAAAATCAACAACTTTTCACAAAGAAAGACTTCTTTTTCTTTTCAATTTTTCTAAGATTTCATGCAGCAAACATAAAGGAATTTCACTCGACTACGAGCTACTTATTCTCTAAATTCACTGCAAAAACTTATGAACAAAAAGACTTCTTCCTAGCTATTGATGCAGAAACACAATCTTCAAACAAAGAAGAAAATGAAAAGATTTTTTTTTTTTTATTTTTTATTTACGTGCAAATCAAGCAACAAAGGGAAAATACCGACAAGCCTAAAACCAAGAAAAAAAAAATCTGGCTTAAAGTGCAGATCGCAAAGAATCAGAACAAAGAAACACAATGGCAATCAAGAAAGCAAAGACTCTTACGCTTGTCTAAAAACCATAAAACAAAATTTTTCTTTTTTATCTTTTCTATCCACTATCAACTAAGAAAAAGCAGGCTAAGGGTAAGACCACCTAACCTACTGACCGTTCAACCCTAGAATTAAACACCTGAGAGAAATACTTCTCACCAAAAGAGGGGATGACTGCCCCACCTTGATTAAAAGGCAGCCTGTCAAGCACGCTACTGTCACTGAAACAGCACGCCTGCGAACACGTGCAGAACTGAAACAGGACGCGTGTACATGTGGGTTGACCTTGTACAAGCCATGTGTATGTATAACTTCTAAGAAAAAAAACAAAAACAGGTAGCCCAGACCTAGCAGAGGCCTCTGGTATTGACAACCAGGGTCCCTTGAAGGCTTGGATGCTTCTTCTAACAGAAAAGAAAAAATAATTGCAAGGAATAACAAAAGACAAAAAGACAAACTGAGACAAGACTATGAACCAGCAAGACTCAGACAGGATCCAGAAAACCCCCTGAGAATGTATAATTTTGACAAGGAAGAGGAGGACTGCCTCTCAAGCTCTCTGAACTCCTACACGCTACTGAAACCTCTATATATAGCGTTCATACGTGGGTTGTAAGAGGTTAGGGAGCGGGTACACGCGTGCAGACCTTCTGCAGGCTGTGTGTACCTCTGTGTGTCCCGATAATTACCGTCAAGCAACCGTCAAGGAAAAACTGGTATAAAGAACCAGGTTCCCTGCTAGCTCAAACCTAACAGAAAAAAGACAGGCAAAGAAACAGAAAATCTAATCCTTTAAACTACCCAAAAACCTCAACTAAATCCGGAAAACCCTAAAGAGTATCTTCCCCAGTATGGTCGCCAACTCTGTTGTTGGGAAAAATACCCTACGGACTAGCAAACTAGGGTCAGACTTGCATGCAGATTTTGACCGTAAAGAAATTACTTTTTATCCTACCACCCAACACTTAAACCCCTCTTTTACAATATATGCATGGAAAGGAACTACTAACCTTTTTACTGATGTTTGGCGTAGATCCTTCGTTGTGCCTTGCCCACTTGCTTACTCTGCTCCTTCCAAAGATAATCCTGCAATAAAAAAAAACCACTACACATGCATGCTACTTTTCTACTTGAGGGTTAGAAATTAAGCATAAATTAAACAAATCATAGATAACTCATGCATTGGGACGGGAAAAGTGTTCTTTTATTATTTTCAAAATGAATCAACTTACAATCAAAGTCGAGACCGACCACTGTTCCTTGATCCTGATCCTGGGCTCCTCCTCTTCTTTTGTCCTCCAACTGCTTTGCGTTAATTCTCCTTAGGCTTGAGGAAAGGCTAAAGGGTTGGGACAAATGGATTCAGCAAATGGGCAGAGTTTCTTCGCTATAATTTTTCCCCTCCAAATGGTACCCCTACCCCTTCTTTTATGGGCTAGAAGGAGCTAGGGTTTTGGACGAACTCTCGGCCATGCATGGCCGGGAGTTTCAGTTAACTGACCCATAGATTTTTTTCCCATCGACAACTTTCCTATTTTTGTGTTTTGTTAGGTAAATGCGGGTTGTAGTAGGCTTGCCAACGTTCACACGTGTGCAGTAGTGGTTTAGGGTGCGTGGGCCTTGACCCAAGAGGATTTTCAAAGAGGTTTTTCAGCAGATGTTTTGGCAATGGAGGGATATGAGTTGGCCTAATGCCAGGTAAGCATGTGTGGTGCAATTTAGGGTTATAACATTTAGGCAATCGGGTAGAATGGAGGAGATATCCTTCTCACGACTCATCCTGGTCGTTTTATTCGCATGTGCCAGGGTTGACACTTGTCACCCATGGAACTACATGCGTTCCACTAGCATGCATCACCTTCCTTGGTCAGGAACTTAAGATAAAAAAATATAAATGGCATGTGTTCTTTTGGAATAATAATTAAATATTATTCCCAGGCTTAAGCCCCCTAGGCTAAACACTTAGCCCCCTTTTTCCCACCTTCCAACCCCTAATTCCTTTCCC
>ML809146.1:179728-205974 GCA_009831015.1 Picea engelmannii | reverse complement strand
CCCCGAACAAACCCGCATCTGCCAATTTCTCGGTATTGGGCAATTACTCCTATGATTCCCACTTCGAGGACTTTTCTCCTCTAATTTCCTTTTTTCCTCTTACCCAAAACTCTAAAATAATATTTCAAGAGGAACTGTCGACGTTGATAGAGAACACTCTCTTTTGCCAAAATCCTGCGATTGAGCTTGTGGGACGAGAGATCGGTAAGCATGAAATCAGTATAGAATGAAGAAAGGGTGATTACCTTCCACATATTTGGACCCTCTGCTTTGATGGATCTAAATCACAAGAAGGGTCAGGAGCAGGGTGTATCCTTATCAATCCTAAAAGATGACGTTATTTCCTATCCTGCAGGCTAGAATTCAAATGTACCAACAACACTGTCGAGTATGAAGCTCTAGTGCAAGGATTAAAGAAAACCATAGATCTAGGTGCCAAGGAATTGAAGGTTTTTGGGGATTTTGAGATCATTGTTAGATAAGTGAGGAATACTATTCATTGTAATTTGCCTCATTTTAAGAACTACCAGCAGGAGGTGCATAGGCTAATAGAGTTCTTTGACGCTTTCAATGTTACCGCAATCCTAGGAGCAAAGAACATTCTTGCTGACTCCTTGGCCATAGCCACATCCCGAATGTCACCTCTAGAAGATTATGAAGCCTCCCAATTCACTGTAGATATTCTCTACAAACCGTTGGTGCTGAACAATATTTCCAATTGGAAAGTATTTGAAGGTGACGAGCAAATCTTAAACTTCTTGACCAACCAAGACAATTTCAAAGACCTAGCCATAGATGATGAAGAGTTCCGAGAGAAAACAACTTAAACTAATCCCCAAACAGGACAAGATGTTGGAAAGCTAAACGATCACACAATCCCAAATGGAGTAGCTAATCTAGAAAGTTTGTTTGATCTAAAGGATCGTTTTAAAGGACCCAAAAACACGAAGACTGGTAGATCTTGCCCCCTCCATGAAACTGTGAATCTTGGTACTCCAGAAAACTCGAAGAATGTTAATATCGGAAAAACTATGTCTAAGGAAGAAAGGAAATCCTACCTCAAATTATTCAGACAATACCAGGATGTCTTCGCATGGTCCTACAAGGATATGAAAATGTACAACACCCGTATTATTCAACACACCATCTCGTTGAAACCCGAAATGAAACCTTTCCAGCAAAATCTCCAAAAATATCACCCATCCCTGGAACCCCTCATGTATCAGGAATTGAGGAAGCTTCTAGATGCGAAGATAATTTTCCACGTTAGGCATTCTTCCTAGGTGGAAAATCTTGTCTCGGTACGGAAAAAATCGGGACAAATCCGACTTTGCGTAGATTTTTGGAACCTCAACAGAGCTTCAGAAAAGGAAAATTATCCGGTCCCACCGATGGAGGAACTCCTACAGACCGTGTCGGGCTCAGATATTTTTTCCTTACTCGATGGTTTCTCAGGCTACAACCAAGTGTTGGTTTTAGAGGAAGACCGTTTAAAGACCACCTTCCGAACCAAATGGGGAACCTTTGCTTATAAACACATGCCTTTTGGGTTAATCAATGCAGGAGAAACCTTCCAAAGGGCCATGGATGTGGCTTTTCAGGGGCTTATCAATAGGTGTGTGGTAGTATATTTAGATGACGTAATAGTGTATTCGAAGAATAGGGAAGAACACACCCAACACTTAACTCAGATTTTCGAAAGATGCCAAAAGCATGGTATATCGCTAAACCCTAAGAAAACCATCTTCGGTGTCGAGGAAGGTAAGTTGTTAGGTCATATTATATCTCAAGCAGGTATCTACATAGATCCAAAATGAATTAAGGCCATATCTCAACTCCCACTACCCCATAACAAAAAAGCCATGCAGTCCTTTTTTGGGCAAATCAACTTTGTGAGGAAATTCACCCCCGATTTCGCTGAAATTATCAAACCCTTACAATAGATGATTCACAAGGATGTCGTTTTCAAGAGGGATGATGAGAGAAACGACTCTTTCAACAATATCAAAGTTTCCATATCCCGAGCTCCGGTGTTGCGAAGTCTTGATTTTAATAGATACTTTTCTCTTTATACTTTCACCTCCGACCAATCGCTAGAGGCAATTTTGACCCAGAAAGATGATGACAACAATGAAGCCCTAGTGTCCTTTATGAGTACTAATATTCAAGGAGCTAAGCTCAATTATCCTGCCATAGATAAACAGGCCTAGTCTACAAGGAAGTAAAGCATTTCAGGTCCTACATTCTCAAAAATCACACCAAGGTGATTGTGCCACACCCTGCGGTCCGATCCCTGTTTACCCAAAAAGAAATGGGGGAAAGAAGGGGGAAATGGATGGCAGTAGTCCAGGAATTTGATCTAGATATAAAACCTTCCAAGCTAGTAAAAGGACAAGGTCTGTGTAAGCTTGCAGTCGAAGCCCAGGATCAAGCAAATGAATATTTTGGGTGGTAAAACGAAATGGAACTATGGTGCAATGAAGTAGCATACATCTCCCCAAGACAAGACTCCTGGTACAAGGATTTGACTTATCTTCTGCATCACCGGTCTTGTCCCGAGAACCTCAACCCTAAGGAATGGAGAGCCCTAAGATTGAAATCTGCACAATATCGTCTTATAAATTTGGTACTCTTTTGGATCAACTATGATGGGGTATTATTGAGATGTCTCAAACGAGAAGACGCGGACAAGGTGCTGATAGAACTCCATGACGGTCCCGACGGAGAAAAGTTTGCAGGGAACACTACCGCCCATAAGATTCTGACAGCCGGCTATTACTGGCCCACCTTGTTTAAAGACACTCATACCCATGCTAGGAACTGTAAGACTTGTTAATTAAGTGTCGAAAAGGAGAAAAGGGCAGCAATCCCACTTTAGCCCGTGACTGTCTCCAAACCTTTTGAGCAGTGGGGGTTGGATATCATAGGATAAATTACTCCTAGTTCTTCAAAACTCCACAAGTACATTCTTACTGCTACCGATTATTTCACTAGATGGGTAGAGGTCATTCCTCTGACTCATGTAAATGAGAAGGTAGTAATCCAATTTATAGAACAACAGATGATCACAAGGTTTGGTGTCCCCTCTGTTCTGGTCTTTGATAATGCAACCTACTTTTCTTCTACCCTATTGACTGAGTTTTCTCTAGATAAAGGAATTATAATCAAGTACTTTGCAAATTACTACACTCAGGGAAACGGTGTGGCATAATCGACTAATAAAAACCTGGTAAGGATACTAAAAATGACGGTTACAGATAACCAGATAAATTGGCATAATCAACTTCATAATTCCCTATGGGTCGATACAGTCACACCCAAAGAATCCATAGGAAATTCCCCATACTTCTTAGTCTACGGAAAAGAATCTATCCACCCGAACGAGCTCTATCTTCCATCCCTTCAATTGTACCAAGACTCCCATGAAGAACCCTCGTCGACCATGCAACAGAGAATCGACACTCTGCTCGTGTTGGAGGAAGAGAGAGAAAAGGCTAAGTCAAAATTATTGGCTCACCAACAGAGAGTGAAACGGTGGTTTGTTAAGCATAAGGCTAAAGAAAATATCTTTGAGGTAGGAGACTTAGTGCTTAAGTGGGACAAAGCAAACAAACCTAAGGGAAAACACTCTAAGTTTCAAATCCTATGGCTTCGACCCTTCCAAGTAGCCGAGAGAATCGGGGCAGGTACCTATCGATTGCAAAACTTGAGGGGAGAACTTGACACCCTCTCAATAAACGTCCAAGCCCTAAAACGATACTTTCATTGAATAATATTAAAGAAAATAAATAATAATAATAAATAAATATATTGTAATATATGTAGATATGAATAAATTGTGTGTGGGAAGCAAAGAGGAATCGGAGATTTTGCATTTGCCCAGTGAATTGCCATTTTTTGAGCACTCAACAAACCCTAAAAAATCTATGAACATTTTCTTTTTTGGGTACCACTCAATCTTCTTCGTTGACTGTTTGCATGAATCGATGACCCAGAGTTTCCCCGACTGACTTGAGAAATTTGTCATCGGCGAAATATAAAGGTGGTGGAAATTGTTTGGAAAGTCAAGGTAGTCGAGTACCGACCTTCATCGGCGTCGACCGATGAAAGTGTTTCTTTTCCACGAACAACCTCAGGAAGGTTTTCACCGAAGGCCGATCCATTTGGTTTTGGCAGAAAAAAAAGTGTAATAATAAACACCACGCAGAGGTAAGGAGTAAACAGTTGATCCCCGATCCCTACGACATAGTGATGTGACGCGATGAGACCTTTTACCTCCTTAAGTGTCAGATACACCACATTCAAAGCTAGTAGTTAATTCATAGATCACGCATTAGTTACTAACTCATGCATGAATCAAAAGGATCTGTTAAACCCACCGATATAATGTATATTTTCTCGTGCCTCCGTCGTCAACTAGTTAAGGTTTATTTGCAGAAATTCGAGGGTAATTTATTTTGAATTTACATTTATTACTCGTATTAACTGATCGATATGACTGGTAGTACCTCTCTAGTTATATCATGTTCAAGTCACTGTGCATAGTCCCATTCTGCGCAGTAAGAAAATTAGAACAAACAGAAGAGTGAAGCCAACAACCCAAAAGAAAATGCCCAAAGTTCAGTGAGTATTAAGCAATTATCATAGCAAGTGTTACAGGTATGTATCTGCTAATGGTTTTCATGCATTCCATTATTACATGTCTGCACCCAACGCTGCTATGTACGCATGTTCAAATGACATTTTAAATTACAGGAACAATGCCTCCGAAGAAGCCTTCCACCAAAAAATCCCTAAGCCAGTATCCATCATTAAGAGAATCACCAAGGATCCCTTTGTCCATCCCCCATCTTTCAGAGATACGGAGGAAAGTATTGGAGCCAAGATGGAATTTCCTCGCTGCGAAGAATTTTTCAAGAAAATCAAGAAAGAAGAACCCCTCGAATATACCCCACATAGTGATCTTGAAACAAGGAAACTCGACAACAAAGTCCTCCAACATTCGCAAAGCTTATCTGCACATGGTGGCAAGTCGGTCTCTAGTCTTTCCTTGCATCGAGCTCCTGAAGTGGATTATTGACCACATTGATGCCCAATTTTTTTTTATCAATGATGATAACGGAGAATGCGTCAGAGTCTTCCTGCCATCAGGGGTTTAGAGTTACTATAAGCTCAAAGATTTCGAGCTAAATTTGAGCACTGATTTTGTCTTGAGTTTCTATGTGTCACACGATACCATCAAAATCATGTCGTCTTGGTGGACAGAAGACAAAAAATTCACAAACCGGACTGTTGGCTGGTATCCAACAGGAAATCGCAGGGAACCATACATATATCTCATGGCTCTACTCTGCAGGTTACATGGGTAAAACGATTGCTCTCGATTTTCATAGGCTTGGATGCCTCTAGCTTTTACAGTCGCCATTTCAGGCATAGGATTCAATTGGGGTGCCATCATCTCCAAGCAATTGAGCACCTGCATAAAATAGGCTCAGGTGCCAAAGGAGGGAGATACCCCCGCCTTCTACATGGCCTTGTATCTACTGGATGTCATCTATGTCAGGAATTCTTTCATCATGATGAATCTGAATTGGCACTCTTCGGAGCTTGTGGTCCATGTATACTTCAACATCCTATGGGAAAATAGGTACAAGAAATCCTATACTATTATCTGCGATCAGTTTATTGCACGCACGTACTTCTTTCTCTTCAGGAAAGAATTCCCTAGATTGTCAGATGAAGAAAATAAGGTTATAACCAAAATTGGCCACTGGTATTTAGATGAACGAGAAACCTACATTAGGGTTTTCGGTGCCACCGGGGCACCCCACTTATTACCCATTTATGTTCCCGACCGGCTAGTGTTAGGGGAAATTTGCTATCAAACCATCATGTAAGGATACAATGAAACTTTAGTAAAAGACAAGAAGTGGGATTTCATACCGTATGGGTTTCATATCGGATTCTACATGGTCAAAGATACTGCGCATGCTAAACAACTTGGGCTAGGTCAATTGGAATTTTGGTTCCAAATTGGCCGATTTCGCAAACACGATCCCAAGGGATTGGTTCTACAGCACGCGTCGCGGGTATCATCCTGTTGGCCCTATGACCATGACCAGTTCGAGGATAAAATATTTACTGAGAATGCCCAAGACTAGAATGTGGTGGCATCCAGGAAAGTTGATCCTCGAGGAACCATGTTTAGAGCTATGAGCCACGAAGAACAGGCAACATTTCTGGAGCAGGAAGTTTAAGAAATTAGTCGACACCCAGGAGGAGCAGTTGCATATGAATTGGATGAATAATTAAGTGATCTCGAAGAAGACATTGAAGCTGCGGGAACTTACCAAGAATCCCCGGTACAAATCAGGGACCTCCCAGAAGATCAAGCTGCACGAGAAAGGGGTACATTGTTACTTTAGCAAATCGAGTTGTTGATGAAACAGACGTGGGATGACCCATATCTTTTCATAGGACCTGCAGTCTCAACTGTTGTTCAAAGTATCCCGATGGAGTCAAATGATCCTAGGTCCACAGTCCTCGACAACGCCCATGGGTTAGGAAACCCTGAACCCGCAACATCGTCGATCGTTCATTCAGAATAAGGGACAACTCAACCAAAGACAGGTTAGGTCTCAATAAAGACACACGCGCCCAATCCCTTGAGCACTCTTATACATATTTACAGTGACGACGAGAGTCCAGAACCCGCTCATGACACCCCAGTGTGAGTTCAAGAGGAAAAGGTCCCGAGAAAACCACTTCCCCTGAGCCCGAGGTCCAAGACAAGCAGGACTTACAAATGGAAATAGGGTCCGAAGGTGGCCTCGACACAAGAGAGTCTGACAGACAGGAAGCAGAAGCAAGACCGAGTGGCGAAACTCCACAAAAGAAAATCGACAATTCTACAGCCGATGAGCAAGTAAGAAATGAGTATGTACCTGATGCCTCCATTACGCCCAATATTCAAGTCCCATACGAATAAAAAGTAGAGGCCAGATCCACAAAACAAAGCGAAGAAATTAGAGAACCCAATCCTAAGAAAATATACACCGCGGGTAGCTTGAGAAACAACCTCTCATGGGGAGATCAACAGATACTAGAACTGGTAGATGAAGTAGCAGACATCTATGTGATCTCCTACGATCAAAAGAGAAAGGTCACCGTTCAAAGGACCGCAAAAAGGTGAAGGATCACTTTGGATCAATCCATTGTGGTTACCACATAAGAGAACTTAATCAGCACTGTAGACGCTCGCACGTATGAACTGATCGGTGTAGGAAAATCCCTCTCAGATGTCGCTCGGGATAGATCCAGAAGAGATGAAAAGGAACTATTCGACACCCGGGAGGAAATCGAACACCTGCGCCATCTTTTCAAATACTATAAAGGATCTACACAGACCACCGTGTATCTGAAGGAATAATTCAATGGAGTTTATAAAGAGTTCAAGAACAAAAGTCACCTGTTAACCGAGAACATAGTCAAGTTCCAAGAGGATACTCTCATGGAACTCGCGACATGAAAAGAGATGGAAAGGTGGCACGAAAAGGCACATCAAGCGGTAGAGACTCGACCACATGAATAAATCTGTCGAATATTGGGTGAAGATGACCTGGGACCCACACTGAGAAATCCAAAAGAAATGGGCCAAGTGCCAGAATGGGGTAAAATTAATAAAGTAATGAAAGATGTTGGTCTCCCCGAATTCGTCACCCCCGATGAATTCACTAACCTGAGTGATGTGTTCAATATGAATTCCATACAAGACTCGCTTTGGGTCGAAGAGTGCGCAAAGGTCACCGATGCAAAACCAAGGCAAGTGCAACAATTCGTAGGACACCCAATCAGAGCTCGAGCCATGCTGCAATAGCTGAACTCCAATTTGGTAAAGTACCGAATGCATGCAGTGGATATCATAGGAGTATATGTTGCCCCTATGGAACAACACAGGTTCCCATGGGATCAAACATGTGAAGATATGTTTATCAACTGGTCTGAATATGAAAGAAGTCACCCTTTTCAAGAGACATCTCAGGTGGACTGTTGAAAGAAACTGTTGGATGATCACACCACGTGGCAATTTTTGTTTAGACTGAATTGTATTTAGCCGTTAATTGTAGTTGAATTTTAGATTATAAATAGAGACATCGACCAATTAGTTAGAGGTCGATGGTTGTTGTAAGAACTATTTCTTTTTTTTTGGTTTGTTGATAATTATTTTGAGACTGCTATGAATTGAGAAGTCCTTCTAGACCAAAGACAAGCTATTTTCATCAGATGTATGTGATTGGAGTTGGAGAAGAATTATTTCCTATCCTGTTCCACGAATGATGCAGTAAATGAGTAAGAGAAATCGATTTTGTTGTCAAGTTATCGGGTGCAATGTTTTGATATTCTTTGCTCTAATGATGAAGATAAATCGTTGTGTTGTTATGTAATGAATGTTATGGTAGATGAATTATATTGCTTGGCATGATCTTGGTTACATATGTGTTTTTCTTTCTGTTAGTTAGATTCTCAGACAGTAATTGGATGCTCATTTGGTTAGTGTATTATTACTAGGCCATTTTTTATAGAATTATTGTTTGCATGTTTGAGCAGCGGGTTATCCCAAGCGCAGCCCCTTCCCAGTAGTTGAAATTCAATCATGTTGCTTGTCATGTTGGATTATGTTGGCTTGCATCTCTAAAACCATCCCCACTCAAGAGAAAATACAAAAAAGAGCGGTCCTACCTGAAGGGAGAACCTTCACAAGAAAACACAAAGCCCATCGATAAATTGGCCGGATCGCAAGATCTAGAGGACCATTCCATATCAAATGCTGCAGAGTCTAATTGGGCCTCGGTGGCGGGTTTGGTTCTTGATGTTGAATCAAGGGATTTAAGACCCATCAATAGACCATTAAAATATTTCACCATGGGTCTAAGGTCTTCCTTTCTTCCCTTCAAAACTTTCGTGGCCTCCAAAATACACTCTCGTTTTTTGCTGCCCTTAACTTTCTCCCATACTTAGATTTTTTTATTATTTCATTCATGTTATAGCTTCCTTCTCCTCCAAAAGGCATCATGGTGTTCCACCATATCCATTATACACCTATACTTAATCATTTTCTCTAATATCTCATCATGGGTTAGCGGTCATTTTATTATGCTTCATCACCTCTGTGATATCCTTCACACCCGCAAAGTCTTGACACTTGGTCAAATTTTGAAATTTCACCACGTGTTCGGGAGATTCCATATTTTTTTTTACTCTTATAGCTACAACCACCCGTCCGCTTGAAAAATCCTTAGGAATTTGCCAATTTTCCACTTCTTATCATGATTTTGCAGGTCTGCGGGGATACCATACCTCTTAAAACTACATCCACTTGTCTGCCCAACGAATAATTAGGACTTAGCCAATTTTCCACTTCTTACCGCGAGTTTGCGGTTCCACAGGGATACCATACAGTTGATTCTCTCTATGCTTCACGATAGATTAACACTTGGACAAATTCCAAGATCTTACCACGTTTTCATGGGACTGAAAATAGGCCTACCACATGGCTCCACACCACCTCCCAATTGTCATCCCATCCAACATGTACCTTCCACCATGGAAGTACATGTGTTTCTTCTACCAAATCAGCTGACACATGGTCTCCACGTCATGTTGACGTCATCGTACAGGAAAAATGCCCAATTTTTCCAGTTTTTCTTACTTCAAAAATCACCCAAATTCGAAATTTATTTCTTGGATTAACATTAAAATTTGGAGATTTTAATTCTTGGTTCATTTCTTGCATTACTCATGAATTCTCCAAGAATTTCCACCACAGAATTGGGGACTTTTTCCCAATTTTTATCATGGGCATTATGAAATTACTTGTATAGTTACCATTAGAGATCGTAATTAAGCTCGATACAACCAAATTGGTGTTTGTACATACAAATTTGATGCCCTATTCTTCAAATTCTCCTCTTACGCATTGAATTCATCTTGAATTGCTCTGCGAAAATTGGGGCTTTCGCCCAATTTTGCCTCAATTTTGTCATGGGCACCATGGCCACTTTGTAACTTCAACTTCCTGACAACTACATGCCCAAATCTGATCAATTAGAGACTAAATTTTCTTATACTTAATTTCTTGGCTCGATTCTTCACATTACCCATGAAATTTCTCTCAATTTTACTGTAGTAATTTAATCAAACAAGTTGCAAACATACTCCAGAAATTAATTCTCTATGAATTTCCTCTTCAACATTCTGCTAACTCAGCCCATCCAAGCTCAATGTTAAAAACTGGGCTCTGATACCACTTTGTAATGTCCCCAACCACGCCACACAAAACTCTCCCATTTACAGCTCTAATACCAGATTGTAACTGGTATAGTTCTGAAATTGCTCAGATTAATGCATATAACAACATCTATATACAAATACAACATATACAGAAAAACCCATAAGAATAATTGAATAAATATTAACATAACACATAAATTAACAAACAGTAAACACTTATCTTTATTAAAAAGAACACCAATTGCGTGCAGACCTTCCACATTCCTTTGAGCCTTAGACCACACCGCTCATAGCAATGGGTCACCCCTGAGTTGGGGCTAAATTCCACTTGGGTAAAGGATTTCTAACCAAGCTAAGGTCTCTTTAACAACATACAAACTTAGACACAGGTGCCAATTCAAACTAATAGCTTATAGTCCCTCATTCCCAACATGCATGTCCCACCACAGGAAGTGTTCCCCTTCTCTTCTCAAAAGTCCTTCGACTTCCCCTCTTCCTTTCTGGGGATTCAACAACAGGTCGGGCATGAATTCTCATAACCCTGTAGCTGTAGTTTGGCACCTTGGGAAATTAATTCCCAACAGTTATATTACCTGGAGAGAATGCTCACGGGTCTGACAACCCACTTCTTCAATGTCCTATGGGCTTGACAACCCACCTATTGAGTCCATCTCCAAATCTAACCAAGGTCTTGGTACAGGTATAGGTACTAGCAGTATGAAGGTACATATGACAGTAACATGGAGGTAGTGAGGTGTGAATGATAATGGGAACATTCTCAAAGGAACTAAATTTCCCCAATTATATTTTCATGTTCCCAACTTGACACTTGTCATGTTGGGAATTAGCTTTGTTCCACATGGATTCCCTCATAAGGTGATACGTTCCTCAACATAATATTATCCCCTTTTCCCCAGACTCTTAGCCCCCCTTTCCCATTCTGGTAGAGTTTATCCCCCCATGCTCTTTTACATGGTTGGTCTGCAACATTGATGTTTTTTCATTAAAACTGAGCGTGATTTCATTTTACAAAAATAGGCTCGTTGGACTTTCAACTTCTGGCCCACTAGCCCAATAACCATACAAACACTCTGACCTCAAAATACATTCATACAAAGGCACTCTGGCCCTAAAGTATCCTGGCTCATCATTCTATATGTAAAATTACATTTATATTTACAATGGGGTTCGGCCTAGGGGTATTACATTTTCCATATTAACTCTTCCCATCCCAACCCTCATTAATAATGTTTTTCATATTAACTCCCCCATCCCCACTCCATATTATGCGGGTGGAGGTGGGGGGGTTAATATGCAAAACATAAAATGAGAGTGAGTGTGAGGGTGTGGGGAGTTAATATGCAAAACATTATTATGTTCTATGTTTTATGTTTTGCATATTAACTCCCCCCACCCTCACCCTCACCCTCATATTATGTTTTTGGAATGGGGGATTTAATATGAAAAAAAATTGGGGGTGGGGGGAGTTAATATGAAAAACATTATATTTGATGTTTTTCATATTAACTCCCCCCACCCACACCCTCTTTTTATGTTTTGGGGGTGGGGGGGTTAATATCCAAAACACTATTGTGTTTTATGTTTTGCATATTAACTCCCCCCCACCCCTCCCTCATTTTATGTTTTTGGGGTGAGCGAGTTAATATGCAAAAAATCAAATACTCAAAGGTGGGGGAGTTAATATGCAAAACATAAAATGAGGGTGGGGTTGGGGGTGTTAATATGAAAAACATTAGGGTGAGGGTGGGGGGAGTTAATATGCAAAACATAATAATGTTTTGCATATTAAATTCCCGCACCCTTAATGTTTTGCATATTAACTCCTCCCATCCCCACCCTCACCCTCACTTTATGTTTTGTATATTAACTCCCCCATCCCCACTCATATTAACTCCCCTGCCCCTGAGTGGGGATAGGGGAGTTAATATGCAAACCATAGGGTGAGAGTGGGGGTGGGGGTAGTTAATATGCAAAACATAGGATGAAGGTGAGGGTGAGCTTGGGGGTGGGGGTTGGAGGAGTTAATATGCAAAATACAATTTGTTCAACTCTCTTATTATAGTTATAGGTGAATTAAGCTTTATATTCTTCATCTTTCTCTTCATAGAAGAAGAGTTGGATGTGTCCCCTATATCAAAGAACAAGAGATTAGGAATCTTATTTGGGATATTAGATTTATGTTCCTAATTTCCTAGCGTGGATATTGGCAGGAACTGATTGAAACTCTCGCATGGGCCACATCCTCAAAAAAAGACGTTGCAATCCAATATTATGGATGCTCTATTGACAAAGTTCTGTAAATCCTCTTGCAATATACTAGAGGTACATGCATGTGTCAACATGATCAGATTGGGACCTTCCTCTTTATCTTTTCAAAGAATATTATCCACAACTCTTTTTTGAGATCCACGTGATAGTACATGATAATCTACTATACTAGCAGTTGTAGGAGTAAAATTTATTTCTCATTCTAACATAGAGCACGTTACATTAAAATAATCATCTCCTAGAGGAGCATGCATAATAGCATAGAAATTCATACTATAATCCGCATCGCGAACAGGAATAAAAACAACATATATAGGAAATTTTGTGTCTTGATAATTATTTGGATGAGGGTGGGGGTGGGGGGATTTAATATGCAAAACATTATTATGTTTTGCATATTAACTTCTCCCACCCTCACCCTAATGTTTTGCATATTAACTACCCCCACGCTCACCTCACCCTCACTTAATGTTTTTCATATTAACTCCCCACACCCACACCCTCACCCCCACCTTATGTTTTGCATATTAACTTCCCCCACCCCCACTCCGGGGGGAGTTAATATGAAAAACATAAAATGAGGGTGAAGGTGAGGGTGCAGGGAGTGGGGGGAGTTAATATGCAAAGCATAATAATGTTTTGCATAATAACTCCCTCCACCCTCACCCTCATTTCATGTTTTTCATATTAACCCTCATATATGAGGGTGGGGTCAGGGGGTGTTAATATGTAAAACATAATATGTTTAATATGTTTTGCATATTAACAACATCGTCGCCACCCCCACTCTCACCCTCATCCTCATCCTCATTTTATCTTTTGCATATTAACTCCTTCCACCCCAACCCTCATAACCACCACATATGAGGGTGGGTGTGGGGGGAGTTAATATGCAAAACATCCCCACTACCATCCTCATAAACACCACTACCACCATCATTATCATAAAATTAAAATATCAAAATAAGAATTAAAAAAAAATAAAACTATCTCTTTAGTGATTTTTGAAAAGTAAAAAAAAATATAAATTAGTTTAATCTATCTTAAACCTTTTCAAGGTATGTTTAACCATATTCATGCATGTCAACACTTTTTGTAAGGGATCCACAAAATGCATAGAAATATTGACAAAAAAAAAAAAACAAGTTAAGCAAATCCTTTGGAGTACCATCGTAACCCTGAAACTATCAAATACTAAAGGATAACAAATCCCTTAAAGTGCAAACTTTTCACTTTTTTTAACACCAAAAAAATTATACATTAAAAATTTGATCATCTCTTAATAGTATGCTAGTTATAATAAACAACCCAAATCAAAATGACTTTCCTTTCTATGTCCCTCTTTTAAAAGTTAATTAAAATATAATTTAAAATTTTATACAACAATTTATATTAATTTTAGATTCCATTAAAATTTAATTTGAAATTTTTTATAAGTATATTTATTTTAATTTTAGATTTATTAAATATTAAAAAATCAAATAATTTGTTATGTAATTGATTATAATGATGATTTAAATATAATTGATGATGATGTCAATTGAAATAAATTTTGATTTATAGGATTTTAAGAAAAATAAAATAAAATAATTTACGTTTTTCATCCTCCATTTTTTTAACATGGAAAAAATAACAAATTCTTTTATACCATACATTTTAGGAATAAATGTGTAAAGTCCTATTTCACTACAAAACTAGTGAGACACTCTAATTAAATTATTTAAATAATCTAGAAAATTATACACATAAATCAATAAAGATAGGGATGCAAATCATTTAACATTTCTCAATGCAATTATGGGAAAATTATATTTATATAATTGTTATTTATGGGAAAATCATATTTATATAATTGTTATTTGCCGTTGCAATTATGAGGAAACACATATTTATATAATGGTTGTTGGGAACAAAGATCAAGTAATGTAACAACTTAATGCATGTAGTGATGGAATTTGAGGGGAAAATTGCTTGTGGTGAATTTTTCCAGGTCAAATAACTGTTAATAATTATATATAATTGTCAACCTTTTTAGTAAAAACTCAACAAAACATGCATTTCGATTTTGAAATTCTAACCCTACATGTGCCACACAATGTAATCAAACTATTTGACTAAACTTAAAGCTTGTGGATGTTTTTATGCTTTTATTTATTTTGAATTAAATTTTAAAAGAAATTTTATTTTGATTGAGTTAAATTGAATTGGATTTTAAATTTATTAAATATCGAGAACATAAAAAATTATTTTAATAATATTTAAATATCAAAATCAAAATACATTATTTATTAGCATTATTATATCAATATTTTTACAAATCAATTTAATTTATTTAAGCTATAAATCAATTTAATTAAATTATAATTATATTTTAGTTTTTAATAAAATAAAATAAAAAAATATTAAAATTATAAAAAAAATTAAGGGAGAAAACATTATACACAATATAATACAAACAAAAGATTAAATATACCAAAAAAATGTATTGAAAAGTAAGAAATTGATAACAAATTTTAGCAAACATTATCCACCTAACTATACAATAATAACAATGAAATAAAAGATGTTAAAGTTGTTGAAGAATCCAAGAAAGAAAACCTTGTCTATAATATAATATATTTAAAAATAAAATATACTAAATTGTTTAAGGGATGATAATAAATGGATGATAAATTTAAATAAATGTTATTGCTTTTAGAGGTATTTCTTATAATTCAATAGGAGGGAAAATTGTAATTTTTTTTTATGTAATTAATAAGATACTGATATATAACATGAAAACATATTTAATGTTTATATTTAATAAAATATTTGTATACAATAAAATATTTCAATGCTGTATTACTTAATATAAAGAAGATGTGTAATACTTTTCATAGTAGACATGGAGCAAATACACCCACACATTCATAGTTATTATGAATAAAAAGATCAAGTCAATCCAAATAAAAAAAAATTACACAAGTTTAATTTCTTTTAACCTTATAATAATTTTATAGTTAAAATAAATTTATAAATATATACTTACATAAATATTCATTAACATATATACTTTGAAATACATACTACAATTTTAAAAATAATAAATAAATAATAACTTTAAACAATTATTAAACATTGAACAATAAATCCATTAATATTTATATCTTAAATCAACAACAACCTTATTAATATTTATATACTAAAATATAAACATTTTGAAAATACTTCTAATAAATCCACACCAAATTAGTAATAAAACCACAACCAATTGATGATAAATTTAAACAAACATTAAACACAACAACAAACTTATTAATGCTTACACCCTCAAACATTTCATCCAAATGGATAAGGTACCTCAATGATATATATCTCAATATATAAACATATTCTTAAGTGAAGTACCACATAGACAAATATATATCCCAGTTACTTCACTTGCCAATTTCAACGGATTTACTGAAGATTAACTCAACTCAATGATGGAGTTACAAAGAAGCCGGTAAAGTTAAATCTATATGGAACAGAAACCCTGCCAGCTGTCAGTAAGAAGCCGGTAAAATTAAATCTATATAGGAACAAAAACCCCGCCATCTGTCAGCTAAACCCTCAGAGTCGTATCGCCACGTTAGGTGCGCCCACTTTGTCGTTTATCATTTAATTGGTCCGATGACTTGTCTTGTCATGTCAGCGTATATAATCGAGAAAAGGTTATGTTCCCTATGATGTTGGATGATGTGACATGTCAATGGAAGCATGCACCATGCTCATGTGTATGGTTATGATGAATAGTTTGCCCATGGCTCTATGATGCTGGCCTGCTGCGTTCATTCTGCATGCCACATGCCACGTCATCCACATTGAAAATGTTGGATACCATGCCAGCGTGGTAGATCTAGACATTTCTTACTTTTTAACAAATCTTGGAAGCATCTGAACGTGAAAAGTGGGCTGCTACGTGGAACAAAATTTCATCTATAATTTCTTGGACAAGGAATGGCTAGATCAGTTGATTCCAAAAGCTCATATGATTTTAATTCATGTCTACATAGGATTCATGTCAAAGGTACTATTTCCCAAGCCCAAAGATTTTCCATGTGAGGAGGATCGATAGAAAGAGGACAAAACCAAAAGTTTTAGATCCCAAGCCCCCAAAACACAATTTGAAGATTGTCCATGTGAAGAGGATCGATAGAAAGAGAAAAAAAACAAAAAGTTTTTATCTTGACTAAAGTCAGAAAAATGGATGTTTTTTTTTAAGATTTAGGGGACTTGGTAACTAGATTTATAGGATTCACGTGAAAGTTATTCTTCTTTCGGTCTTCAGAATTCAAAGTTACTTCATCCACAATTTGAAGATTGCCCATGTGAGGATAGATAGAAAGAGGAAAAAACTAAAAGTTTTATCTTGATTAACGTCAGAAAAATGGATGTTTTTTTTAGATCTAGGGGAATCGGTAACTCACCAAGATTACTTGGGCAAGGTTCAGGTTCAAATCCAGTTGGCTGCCACTATAACCCCTAGGCTAATGCCAACAACCCACAAGCCAGTGCCTAGTGGGAAACTTATGACTTAGCAACGGCTGAGACATCTTGAAGCACACCGACCAAGGCCTATGTTGTGGCCTATTGAAATCCTCTCCGTGAATGTGTTTTCACCTCCTCTAGGAAGCTCCACATTCTTCCAATAACTTTTGGTTTATGAATGTCAAACTCTAGGTCTTTCCCTCAAGAAAATACATATCAAACTCCATTATGCATCAATCACTTTGGGGGCTTGAAGAGAAGTATACATTTCAAAGACATAACTTTTGAGAAGAAATGCACACATTCTCCCCTAACCTATCACAACATGTCACCATGGTTTTGTTAATTTTGATAATACACTTTCTATTGGATCAATTTAGTATTAGAACATCATTCCACATGTAATATTAAAGTTATGGAAACAGTCTCTCTAATAAACTTAGGATTGGCTTATTTTGCTCATCTATTTATTGCCATTTACCTTATGCAAACTTTGGATAGTGCCACTTTTAAGCTTAATACGTATTGCACTACCTAATTTTGTAGTCATTAAATAGTTTGTTGAGTAATGGTTATTTTGGCAGTATTTTATGAGCTTTTGTGTTGAAAATGTCTGAGTTTTCTTATATACAGAGGAATGGTTGTTAGTGATAGATCTACTAATTGGTTATGAATGATGTTTTTAATGGCTATGTTGTGTTATTGTTGCAAAATGACTAAATAATTGTTTCATCGGTGTTGGGTGTCTTTCATTAACATTTGTCCAAGTTATAATTGAAAGGAGACGAGCGAGCTATGAAATCCCTTTTATCTCACAACCTTTATACACTCATCAAGTTAGTAAAGGACCTAGATTGCATGGGGAAACTACTCATTAGCAGACTAGGGTGCGTATATTTGACCCACTATTACAACCCAACCAAGAAGACAATGGACCTGTGAAAACACACTTTTAGTAGTTCTCGACCCAAGTAAAAGGGAAGATGAACCTGTGATCCATAACAACCCATCAAATCAGTCGATCAAGGAGGGATTTATCTCTATAAACCCTCTACAACAAGCCATCAACTCAACTAAGAAAGAAGGATCATGTGCCCTAGAATTTGTTTCCTCAACATCCTACCAAAATGATGGATTTTTGGTGTGAGAAAGTTAGCGATTCTAGGAGTAAGACTAGTTTTGCTAAGCCTCAGAATTCCCTAGAAATCTTGAAGGATCCCAAGACTCTCCATTATAAATATACTCATTTACATATTGAGTGGGGTAGATTTTGAATTGCACAAAATAAGGGTTAGTAGTATAGAAGTTGCTAACTAGATTTTATAATTTGAAAATATTTTTTGATGAAATAATGTTTGTGTTCTTTTGAGCCGAGCTAAGATATTTTACAAGGCTTCAACAATCCTCTTCAAGCCAAGGCCCACTTAAAGAGTTTGTTCGTGTGCACTTCTCCTTGGGTATATTTTGCATTTTTATTTACTTGTAGTGCGTTATAATTTCTCTCACGTCTTTTGTACTTGAGTGGTGGAGGAATCATTCATGTTTCAATTTAGTAGTTATAATATTCGTGTCTTTTCGTTGAACTCTTTCACTAAGATACCATGATCTCATGGTTGGAGGAAGAGGTTGTTATAATGTTTAACACAATGTAGAATAGTTTTATTTCTATAACATTTAATTTACTCTTCAATAAATAGCTTTCCTTCTTGCAATATTTATTTTCTGAAGTAGTAGTTCTTTACTTTTAAGCATTGTAATTTTAGTTCTAAGAGTGAAAGGGTTCAGAAGCATCATCGTGAAAAGCCAAGGACATTATATGCATGTATGACTTATGTTGTACAACACTTGAACACTTGTTAGGATAGAATTATACTATAATGAGAGATGCATATAACAACATTTGGTTTCCATTAATTAGAAGTAGCAATGTAGAGTTAATTCAATAGAAATTAATCCTTATAGGTTGTATAAACAATGCATAGAACTTCACACGTTTATGCTCTTTTAGTCAATAATTTAAGTTACGGAAATCAACAACTCATATATTGATATAATTATTTAGCTTGCCACTTTTGGGTATCATTGCCAAGGAAGTGAGAAAATATCCAAGGAAGAAATGTTGTTGAGTTGGGACTCCACCACAAGGGAAGAAGGAACTTGAGTTCCTGGGTGTTTCCCTCTACAATGGTCTTATTTATGCATTCAATTGTTTGTTTTGATAAAAATGCATGCATTAGTATAGAGACAAATTAGGACTATTTTTTACCAAAACTACATGACCCCTTTTTAGGTCAAGCATGTGAAGTTTCGGTGAAACCTGCACAGAGAACCTAGCTAGTAGAATTCACACAAAGCTTGCAAAAGAAGCACACACACACAGAGTAATGAATTGTATTAATCATATATCCCTCACTCAAAGAGTAAATAATTTACAATAGATAGGCTACATGAGTAACTAATGCACCATAGTAGTGATCTAGAGAGATCTCGATACTCAATGACAAAAGCCAGACTGAAATGCTACCTAGTCTTAGTTAATTGGCCATGCAGTCATCAGTTAATTGAATCACATGAGTGGAGTGGAGAGAAACTCATGCATGCACACGTGTAGTCACTAGTGCTCTCCTAGCCTCATGCATGTGATATATTCCCTCTTGGTGATAATGTCGAGGTCACCATGCATGAATCTACTCCACTAGTCTAACTAAAGTGTAACTGAGTCAAGACCAACTAGTCTAACTGAAGTGTAACTGAGAAAATATTGAAGAGGATGTAGCACCCTACTTTAGTGGGGAATATTCTCATCTAGGAGAATATTCTCATTTATGGATGGCACCCTCAACATTAGACTAGTAAACTTAGGAAAAAGAACCACTAGGTGGGTGTGAGTGTGAAATATCTCCAACACCCCCCATGGACACTACTAGGGAGTAAATGAAGAATGGGTCTCGACAAGAAGCCATTTTAGATACCCATTTAATGCATGTAATGAATGAACATTGAAAAAAAAAAGAGGAAAGAGGAAAAATCTCATGGGAAATCCCCCCTCAAAGTACAATGCTGAAAAAGAAGATGGACAATTGCTAGGAAACAATGTCCACTCCAAGGAGACCTCACAATTGTTCAAGTTTAGGCTCGATGAATATTGTGTTGAAGATGTAGACATTTGTATGGATGTGATGAAGTAGATGCAGCAATGACATGTCCATATATATCCACTTTCTCTTATTGGAAGGAAGAAGATCCAAATCCCCTTCATTTATGGCAATTTTCCAATACAGATTCCCTTTAGCCTTTGCAAAGGTTGGAGGGTTGAATTCCATAATCATGTAGAAATGCATGGGCATTACTGGTTCTATGGTTATGGATGCATGTGGATCCCCCTCAAATTCGGAACTCATCCTTCTAGGATCAGCGTGATCATCTGTAATATAATCGACTATTGGTAGGATGGATTGTGCCCACTTGGGAATCTAATGTGGCTCATCATCTGCATGCTCAAGATATTTTGAATCTGATTTGGAAACTATATCTGAAATCAGATCTGATTGGGAGGAGACATCATCTCAAATGTTTGGAACAAGAGGATGTGTAGAAGTCTCTACATGTAGCTCTTGAGATGCATGCATGGGACTCTCTTCAATCCAACAATCTTGTTCTTCCGATGGATTTTCTGTTGGATTTGTCTTGTCAATCTCCGACATGCATTCTTCACAATCTTCCTTTATCCCAAATAGGACCTCCAATTTGGTGCATGCTTCATCTGAAGATTTTATGATACCACATGGAACTGTATTTCAGGAGAAACAAACATGTAGATAAGTCTTAAATCCATATCTTGTCTATTGAAAAAATGAGATTTCTCATTGGCAGAATCAAACTCTACTTCTATTTCCATGGTAATTCAATATAAGCCTCTACACCTGAGAAAAAATAGAATCTTTGGCTTCCACTTGAAATAATTGTGTGGCCTAAAAAGTGATAACTGTGGAAATTCCATTCTTTCTGACTTCTACAATATTTTGTACCTGCAAATGAGTGTCTTTGCATCTTTCTCCTAGCAACCCATGGGATATGATACCATGTGAAGTTTCAGTGAAACCTGCACATAGAACCTAGCTAGTATAAATTCACACAAAGCTTGCAAGAGAGAGAGAGAGAGAGAGAGAGAGAGAGAGAGAGAGAGAGAGAGAAGAATGAATTTTATTAACTACATATTCCTCATTCAAAGAGTAAACAATTTACAATATATATAGGCTACATGAGTAACTAATGCGCCATAGTAGTGATCTAGAGAGATTTGGACACTCACTGAAAGAAACTAGAGTGAACTGCCACCTAGTCCTAGTTAACTAGTCATGCAGTCATCAATTAACACACGAGTGGATTAGAGAGAAACTCGTGCATGCACATGTGCAGTGCTCTCTTAGCCTAATGCATGTGATATGAGCCCTCCTGGTGATAAAACCAAGTTCTCCATGCATGACTCTACTCCACTAGTCTAACTGAAGTGTAACTGAGTCAAGACCAACTAGTCTAACTGAGACATGAATGAAGAGGATGTAATACCATATTTTAGTGGGGAATATTCTCATCCGTGGATGACACCCTCAACATTAGACTAGTATAATTAGGAAAAATAACTACTAGGTGGGTGTGAGTGTGAAATATCTCCAACAAAGAAAAGAGTAGTGGGCAAGAGCATGAGAGAATTCCTGAGACAACTAACGAAAAGTAAGAAGTAAAAGATAGATAATTCCATGAAAGGTTTTTTAGACAAGTTATTGATGAAATAGAGCCATCCCAAGGACTAGGAAGAAGTGCCAAGGAGCTAGAAGACTTTGAATCTTATTCAACTTCCTCTATAGGACTTCCTTTCTTTATTTGCAATAACAAAAGAAAGAGAAGAAAGGGAACTATAAGTGTTTGAGTGTCCCATCCTAGAATATGAGGAAGAAGTAACAATGAAAAACAAAAACCTATCAATCCTTCCGTACTTCCATGTAATGACTATAGAGGATCTTGACACTTTCCTTTTTGTATTTGAAGTCCTTTGTAGAACCTAGAACCTATGACTACAAGAATGATGTTCAAAACCTCAGACTATTTCCTTCCACTATAAAGGAAGCAACACCTAGATGGTTCATGGTCCTTGATGGAAATAATATCCACACCTAGGAGTAGATGAAAAAAAATTTCACCAAGTATTGAGAGTATTGTAAAGCAAGAGACACCAAAGATGAAATATTCTAGATGAATCAAAGAGACGATGAGTCCATGCAAGATACTAGATATAAAAATATGAAGAACATAAATAAAATGCTAGAAATGGCAGAATAAAAGTAATATAACCAGCATAATCTCCATAATAACACAGAAATGATATAAGAACAACAACAGAAATAACACTTTGATTCAGAAAGCAATGTTCATGGGCCTCTTCGAGGGGGAAAACTCGAGTTGTGCAGCGCTCTATTACAATAATCTCCAAGCTAGGGTTTTCATACCCTCGACCCTTATTTATACTAAATATGTCTATCAAGAGAAGCATCTAAAGGAAGATCCTTCTAGAAGCGGAAGCTTCTATTAGGTCTTCTTACATATGCCTTATTCTATTTTATTGAAAGGCCTTATTAATATTGACCTTTATTACATCTGAATATATTGATCTACCTATGTGCGGGTTAGGACCCTAACATGTCCACCCCCTTAAAAACAACTTTGTCCTCAAGGCCTGAGATGTGGAAACTGTTGCAGAATGGTAGTTGGTTCCCAAGTGGCATCTCCTGGAGTCGTATCTTTCCACTGGACTAGCACTTACTTGATGGTTCTCTGACGCAGGCGATGCTCACGTTGGTCCAAAACTGCTTCTGGTTGTAGCCAAATGGATCCTTCTTCAACTAACTCTAGAAGGTTGGTTTGAATTTGGCACCTAGTTCCAATCACCTTCTTTAAGAATGAAACATGAAAAACAGGATGTAGCTTCAAATGACTAGGCAGAGATAACTGATATGCAACTTGTCCCACACGCTTGAGAACTGTATAAGGACCATAAAATTTGGGCACTAGCTTCTGACAATGCTTGGCCTTGAGGGAACTTTACTTGTATGGTTGCAGTCATAGAAACACCTGATCCCCTTCTGCAAATTGACGTTCAGAGCAACCTTGATCTGCTTGTTTCTTCATGCGATTATGTGCCATGACCAAGTTCTCTTTAAGGGTACGAAGAATATCCTCTCAAACTGTAAGTGTTTGGTCAACCACCTGGACCTTCGAGGTACCTGGTAAGTATGAGAGAACTGAAGGTGGCTTCTGGCCATATACTGCTTCAAAAGGAGTCATGCGTGTAGCGGTATGGTAGGAAGTGTTGTACCACCATTCGGCTAGGGGTAACCATTGATCCCACTGATGTTGTTTTTCAGAGGAAAAACACCTCAGATATGTTTCCAAACACTTGTTGACAACTTCCATTTGACCATCAGTCTGGGGATGATAAGTTGTGTTGAGATGCAATTGGGTGCCCTGTAGCTTAAACAGTTCTTGCCAAAAAATTCTTGTGAAAGTTGGGTAACGATCAGAAACAATAGAGTGTGGCATGCCATGAAGCTTGACCTGGTCCATGAAAATTTGAGCCATCGTGGATGTAGTAAATGGGTGTTGAAGAGTGCAGAAATGAGCATACTTGGAAAGGCGATCCACAACCACCATTATGACTGATTTATTCCCCGATTTGGGTAAGTTGGTAATAAAGTCCATAGAGATATCCTTCCAAATAGCAGGTGGAATCGGAAGCGGTTGTAGTGTCCTGTTTCAGCGATAAAATTACGGATGTCCTGTTTCATACCATCCCATAAAAAAAAACGTTTGACCCTGTCATAGGTTTTGGTGAACCCTGAGTGCCCCGTTGTGGGTGTAGCATGAAGCTCAGAAAGTACCGTGGATTTAATATTTGATGGTTTACTTAAATACAAATGGCCTTTGTATCGAAGCTCATCCTGGAGCCAAGAGTACCTTGGGGGAGCCGGAGCATTGGTCTACAATTGCTGGATCAGATGCGAACTTTTGGGATCTTGAAGCCATTCCTGGCGCACAGCTTGGAGCCAATCGGGTACAATGAAGGAAAGACAAAAAATGGATCCTTCTTCTTCATATTTTCGGGACAGTGCATCTGCCACTACATTGTCTTTTCCCTTCTTGTAAATGATCTCATAATCAGATCCAAAGAGCTTAGTCACCCATTTTTGTTGCTCCGAGGAGGAAATGCGTTGTTCCAGAAAGTACTTGAGGCTTTGATGGTCGGTCTTAATTTGGAAACGTTTCCCCAAGAGATAAGGGTGCCATAGATCAATGGCATGCAGAATAGCCAACATTTCCTTTTCATAAATGGGTTTTCCCAGATTCCTTTCAGACAGTTGCTTGCTGGTGAAGGCCAAAGGTCGACCCTCTTGCATAAGAACAATGTCAATTCCTTTCCCTAAGGCATCACATTCCAACACAAAGGTCTTTGTGAAATCAGGAAGGGCCAGAACTAGAGTGGTGCACATGGCCATCTTCAAGGTTTGAAAAGCTTGAGCAGCGGCTGGAGTCCAAGTGAAAGAGTTCTTTTTGAGGAGAGCAGTGAGAGGTGCTGCAATCTTTCCATAGTTCTTAACAAACTTGTGATAATACCTTGTTAAGCCCAGAAATACACGCAATCTTTTGAGAGTCTTTGGGTGTGGCCAGTCTTGCATAGCTTCAATCTTTTTCGGATCCACCCTAACGCCATCCTTGCCAACCAGATGACCCAAGTATTCTACTTCTGAGGCACCAAAAGCACATTTAGACTGTTTTAGGAAAAGTTGGTGCTGAGAGAGTAGATGGAGAACTTGATCCACATGAGTAATATGGTATGTCCAGGTTTTGCTATAGATGAGGATATCATCAAAGAAAACTAAGACAAAATGACGAAGAAAGGGACGGAAGACATGATTCACGAGGCTTTGGAAGGTGGAGGGGGCATTACACAAGCCAAAGGGCATGACCAAAAACTCATAGTGGCCCTCATGAGTTCGAAAGGCCGTCTTGTGAATGTCTTCCTCTTTCATACATATCTGGTGATAGCCCGAGCGAAGATCATGTTTAGTAAATAATTGGGTGCCACTCAATTCACCCAGGAGGTCATCAATGACAGGAATGGGAAATTTGTCTTTAATGGTTAGTTTGTTGAGGGCACGGAAGTCAGGACACATTCTCCAAGAACCTTCTTTCTTCAGGACCATGACTACAGGAGAAGAGTAAGAGCTCATACTAGGGCAGATAACACTTGCATTAAGGAGTTCCTGGACCATTTTCTCAATTTCATTTTTTTGTGAAAAGGGGTGGCGAAATGGACGGATATTTTGAGGAAGGCTTCCGGGTACAAGGGGAATGGAATGATCATGAACACCGCGGGAAGGAGGGACTCCTTAGGGAGTGGAAAATACCATTTGATGTTTAGAAAGGAGGGCTTGGAGGTCATGCGGCACCAGGGGTGTCTCTGTTGCTTGTATGGCATGGAGTTGGGAAATGACACCAGAATGACCTTTTTTGAGCAGATTTTCCATGCGATGGGAACTAATGACCTCAGGTGAACTAGCAGTGATGCCTTGGAATTTATATTGGTGGCCTTCCTGGTTGAATTGCATGGTTAATGCCTTAAAATCCATGAGTATGGAACCCAAAGTTCTTAGTCAGTCTGCACCCAACACTATGTCACAACTACCCATGTCGATAGAAAACATATGGGATTTTAGGTGGTAGTCACCGATTTGGAGACACATTTTCACAGTGCCCTCCACATTTCATGGAATCACCATTGGCAATCATGATTTGGAAATTGTTGACAACATGGATGTAGCAATGAGTTTCTTGGGCAATGTGGCAACGAATAAAATTATGGGTGCTTCCACTATCAACCAGAATGATGACCTTCTGGTTTGGGGAGCGGAGAATCTAGTGAGAGCATTGAGGGAAATGATGGGTTCAACTATGGGAGGTTCTGAGGGAGGGGTTATGTCAGTGATTTCAGGTGACTCAGACACAAGGGGAGTTTCAACATCCTCTTCCGAAATATCCTCAGAGATGGCCATAAAAAGATTTTGTTCCTTACACTTGTGGCCCGGGAAATATTTTTCATCACA
>ML809146.1:156361-166832 GCA_009831015.1 Picea engelmannii | reverse complement strand
TGGGTTTTGTTTGCAGGGGCAGGACCATCAGTTTGAGGGATTTTCTGGAGGGTTATCATCATTATATATTTGTCTGCATATTGGGACGTCGTGGAGCCATAGGGGACGTCCTGTGATTCAGTAAAACTCAGATCTAGGGAGATTTGCTTGAGATCTGAGCCCGAAACTTCTCCCACGGGATTCTCATAGCCCGATCTATATTCTTGGATATTTTCAGAGCATTTGGAGGCCTCCTTCATCAGGGCCGAACCAAATAGGGTTTTAGTCATCTAGTGGGGCACACCATTCAGTGGAGAATTCAGATCTACGGAGTTTGAGAGTGGATTTGGGAATTTGGACATCTGGGTTTTCCTTACAGTTTCCCAATCTATCATTTGGCATATTTCTCGGGATGATTGGACACTTTTGGTAGCAAGGAAGAATTATTCAAGGCTTCAACATTCTAGTAGGACATGGCACTTTCCATCTTGGAGGTTGAGCATTAGTACGGCTCAGATCTGCTTGATTTAGTCTTCATTGTATATCCAGCCTTTGGAGGCTTATTTTGTATTGTCGGGAGCATTTTGTAGCAGCTCATATCTATTTCTTGTACGACCATCTGAGGTTTATGCCAGATCGGCCATCTATTGTATTGATCTTACATTTCTCATAATAAAAAGGTTAGATCTTTTCTTGTGCTTCTACATCTTGAATATATTGTGATCTCCGTGTCTTGATGAATCTTGTATGCACTTAATAACTCAATAAATTAGTAGTAGTTAGTGATTCCAAGAAAGAATTTGGCTTGGGATCATTACAATGATGGGAAAAATCAAATGATCCAAGATTGGTTTTCTCAGCCGTATGAGGATGGGGACAATGATGGTATTTATGATCAACCTCTATTAGAAAAGGAAAATAAACGACTTTATGAAGGATCAAGAGAAAATCTTCTCTCTGCTACATTGTTGCTGGTGAACTTAAAGGTTATGAATAATTTGTTGAACACTTGTATAACATAGATACTAAGGTATGTAATATGTTTCATCTCATACTGTACATAAATGTTGATTTTTTTATATTTGTTTTTAGTGTTAATTAATGTGTAAAATAAGAATTCATTTTTTACAATTAATATTCTTACACTAACTAGTTGTTTTTTATGTTGTAGATTGTTAGGTGAATTTTTGTTACCATCGTCAAATATTTTACCTCGTACACATCGAGGTTTGCATGCCATTATGAAAGACATTGGAATGGATTATTAAACTATAGATGCATGTCCTAATGATCATATTATGTATTATGGAGAACATGCTTCGAAAACAAAATGCCCGCAATGTCTTATCAATAGAAATTGAACCGATCAAGTAACAAAAAGGGTGCCTCGAAAGGTTCTTCGTGATATTCCCATAATTCCACGTTTGCAATGATTGTTTAGGTGTGAAAGCATAACACAATTTATGGATTACCATGCACGTAACAAAAGTGGAGATGGTGTTCTTCGAATGCTTGTCGATGGTTATTCATTTAGGGAAAATGAGGGAAAAAATGGGTAGATTTCAAAGATGAACCTCATAATGTTAGGCTTTCATTGGCAGTTAAGGGTGTTAATCCATTCAGAGAGCTTAGGTATATTTACTTAGTGTCACCTATTTTTGTTATCAACAATAACATTCCTCCTTGTATGTCAATAAAGAGGGAGCACATAATGCTAACAATGATTGTTCCAGGTATTTTTTTACATTAATTTTTTGAATCTAACATTTCCATTTGTTTCATTTTTTGCACAATATCTTTTGTTTATTTATTTACTTATATATACATATCATGGTTATAGTAATTATGTGTAATTTCAAACAATTAGGTAAGTACCAGGTTACAAATATGAATGTATATATCAAGCCTCTTATCGATGAGATACTAAAGTTATGGGATGACATCACGATGTATGACATCTGTAAACCAATTGGGGAGAAGAAATTTAAATTTCGTGGAATACTTTTATGGAAAATTCATGATGCCCCAGGACTAACACATTTTTGTGGTACGTAGCATTCTATTTCTCTTTAATACTATATAATTTTTTAATGATATCATGATGCATGTTTAATTTTTAAATAGTCTCATCATATAATTGACATTAATCCATTTGTTGCAGGTCTTCAAACAAAGGGTAAATTTGCATGTCTAGTTTGTGGTCTTAAGATGAAGTATCATCATTCAAAAAGTTTAGGAAAGGTGGTGTTTGATGAGTATAGGCACCTCCTCCCTAAAAACCATAGGTATCGTACTATTGAAAAAAATCTTTTCAATGGGAAAGAAGAGACTGGTTTAAAACCACGAAGAATGACACCTCACCTATGGAGGTTGGAATATAATAGAAATCGTCAAGGTACACAATTTCTTTATGTATCATATATATATGTAATGTTTTGAATTTTTATTTTAATCATTGAATTTGTTTTACCGTATTTGATAATTATTTTTGTGATTTCTTTTATGCTTCATGAAGGCTTCCATCATGAAGGTATTAATAATGGGCTTCCACTATGAATGAAATGTTATCCCACTCAATTCATGAGGTTTCCCTACTATGAGGAGATAAAAATAGCTCATTTATTTGATACAATGCATATCGGGAAGAATGTGACAGAAACATTATGGCGAATCATAGATGGTAGGAGAGATAAAGAAAAATTTGTCAAAATTTGTATTGATATTCATGAAGCCAATCATGCAATGTGAAGTGTGTTCTGATCAAATAGAGATGGACTAGACCGAAATAACCTTCCATGGTTATTAACAGAGAAACAAAGCAATGATGTAAAATAGGTCATTCAAAGAATTAAATTTCCCATGAGTTTTTCTTCAAACATAAATAATATCTTGATGAAGAAAGGTGAAATTGGTGGGGTAAAAACACATAATTGGTATACCTTCATTAAGGTAATAATTGTGGTACACATATTTATATATATTGGCCTTATACATCTTTTTTTTTTGTCTACTTTGGTTGAAATAAATATCAATTCATTTTTTTGTTGTAGTATGTTCTACCACTATCTCTCCCAAACAACCTTGACAACAACATCAAACAAGTTGTATATGCTCTTGGAAAATACATGAGGTAAGTAGTTGTGATTTATATGCAAAATGTTCTTTCAAATTGTTGTTGTACTTAATGACACATGTTTTACTTGTAATGTAATATATTATATTATGTTATGTTGAAACATGTTATTTTCTTGTGTCATGATCTCATGTAAATGGTTGTCATTGAAATAAATCCATGAAGATGATATAAAGTATTGGAAGAGAGAAATTCCTCGTCTGATGTGTGAAATGAAAAAGTATATACCTCCAACATTTTTCAATGCACAAGAATGCTACCTCATACACCAAGTTGAGGAGATTGAAATTTGTGGACCTGTTCACACAAGGTCAATGTGGATGGTGGAGAGGCACTTGAAATCATTGAAGGCATTGGTTAGATAAAGAGCACGTCCTGAGGGTTCTATGGTGGAGGGATATATGGTATATCAATCCATGGTGTATATTAGTCAGTATCTTTTTAAATTAGCAGTGCCAACTATGCATGCAATGGATCGCATTTGGGATGTGAACTCTATCAAAAAATTTGAAGATCAGGAGCACCTGTTGGGGAAAGGTAGAATGAAAAAAATGAGAGGTAATATATTAATAATTGTGGATATTTATATTAATAATACATATAAAGTTTTATTTTTTTTTGTATATGATCCTAATCATTAATATATTAATATATGTTATTTCATAAATTATTAATATTTATAACCTGCATGGACGTTATAACTAATATTTAATATTGGTGAATTATGATTTTTTTATTCAGTTGCTCAAGAGTGGGATGCACTGCATTTATACATTGTAAACAATATTGACTGGATGAATGTATGGATTGAAAGATGTAAACAACATAATGGATGTAGGTTATCATGACAACAACTATCTGAATTGGTTAGAGAAGCTCGTCATAACGAAGATGCCAATGTTATGCAAAGGGACATTGATTTAGCATATGGTTTGAAAGATGGACAGGCAAGCAAATTCATCCATTTTATTCAGTTATTTTTATTATATTAATGTGACTACATGTGTACTGGATTTTTCAGATACTTTTAGATACAATGCATCTTTTACATATCTGGCATATTGCAGTTGAAACACCACAAGGCTATGTGGTGCAATGGTCATAAATTTCACATCAAACAGTTGGATGAAACCAAGAAAACTTTTGATAGTGGGATAACTGCAGTATTCCATGTCACTAATGTTTCCTCTAGGAGTGAAAGACATCCCCGAGAATCTGAAAATAGATACCATGGGTATTTAAACAATATACTTGAGTGTGACTTTAATTCCTTCAAATTAGTTTTGTTCGATGTCAAATGGTATAGGTTACAAATGCATGTACATGATGAGGAAAGAACTATTATTCAACATGCCAATGGATTTCCAATGATTAAGACAATGGTGTTTGAAAGAGGACATGATCGCTATGTTTTTCCAAGCCAATATGAACAGGTCTTTTACTCAAATGTTCCAGGTGAGAGGGATTGGTCATTTTTTGTTAAATATGATCCAAGAGGAAGGCCAGTTAAGTGTACTCATTTACAGGAATAAGATGATATTGAAGATCAAGAAGATGATTCGCTAGATCAGACAAAGCCGAAAGATCATGTAGGGTCGACAGATGAAGAAGATGAAGAATATCATGATCCAGGTGTAGGAGACAATATTGCAATTCTTGATGATGATGTCGATGAAAATATGCTCGAAATGACATTGATGACGATGATGATATCGTCAATCCTTTCAACACCATTTCTGAACTGGATGATGATACATATGTTGAGTTCGATGAAGAAGATCAAGAAATAGAATAAGGATGATTACACAAATGTTGAGTTGGATTAGGTACGTGACTATATATTTTAATTTGTATGAATTATTCTCCTAAAATAATTTGCTTATAATGTCATGGGTTAATTACATGTTTTTAAGTTTTATGCAAAGTTTTTATATCCTGTGTTACATGTTGTTTAATTATTATGTGAAACCTAAAAATAGTTGTCAATACTAAAGTACATGGTAAACTAAAAATATCATTTACAAACACATAATTTCATTTACCTTCATTAATTTTTGTTTTTGTAATTTCTATGCATGAATATTACTAGGATGTTGCTTTCAATTATTTTATATTTTATAGATTGGGTATTGGGTATCAATTGAGAGTGATGTGAGGGGGAGGGGAGGGGCCACATGAGCTTCCACCTTCACGTGGTTTGCCTTGTTCAATAGAGGATAAAACATTCTTGAAACCAAGAGAATATATTTCATTTTTATACCATCATGATCGTAGATGTCATCAATATTGTTGTCATAGTATTGCATCAATGAAGTTTCTATGAACATGTTTGTCATTTCTATAGAATTTTCGTTGAAACTGTGATGAAAAATCCATCTTTTTCTATATACATTGAAATTTTAGATGGATAGAATATTCACGTGTCTTAACGATATGGGAGGGTTTTTGGAGTCAAATTTAACTCACACACCCACTTGTTTCCATCACCAATTGATCATGTAAACCATAAACCTTATTTTTCACATTTTCTAGTAGATATGTTAATGATTCCTAATTTCATATTTGTATTTGACTCAAGTTACAACTAGCTTGCAAAGTATCAAATTTTAGTTTCAAGTTGATAAACCAAATATGAAATGAATCCTAATTAAAACCATCAAGTGTTGGAATTTGTCATTTAAGTGTAGTTTCATGCAATTATCTTTTAAAACATAGAGAGAGTAGTCTCTATAGAAGTAGAGAAATATACTGGTATTGGATTCTCTTCTAAGTTGATGTTGATATTTTTAACCTTCAAGAATTTTTGATATATATGGTGGTGTGAAAAGAAGTAGAATATGCACTAGAGGAGAAAATCAAGGATAATTTAGTACCCATCACTTATGCAAACATTTTCCTCAGAAAGAGAGATAAAGAATGGAATTTGTCGACAAGAGATAAGGAAAGGATATCATCGCAAGAGCGACAAATGTAAATAATCTTGCGACGAATTAGCTATACTATAGAAAAAAAATAATTCGTCGATAGTATAGCTAATTCGTCACAAGAATCTTTACATGGGATAAACAAAGGAAATGGATGAGGTGGTTCCAAGTATAGATAATTTGTCACAAGTATCTTCAAATGTACACATGGGATACCATTCGTCGCCTTTCTTTATTTTTCTTTCAGGTTCTACATTAATATATAGACAATGTATGTGTGTCATAGTTGTGATGAAAAATACCTCTTTTTCATTGATTGCTTAATCAACACCATAAAAATATTCCCTTGCAGTACTAGATGCGGGGATGTGTTTACTGTCGAACCAAACAGAAATTATACTAGGACTAGACATGGGCAACAGTGACCTGTGAATGGGGCCAACGTTGAAATTTTTTCAAACTATTTTTGTATGCACTGAAATTTGACATGGACAGACTATTTGCATGCCTTAACGATATGGGAGAATTTATGGACTCAAATTTGACTCACACACCCACTTTTTTCCATCCTCAATTCATCATGTAAACCATAAACCCTATTTTTATTTCAAAGTACACAAATTGGTTGACGCAAGTTTTAAGTTTGCATCGATATTTCTTCATTTTTGTTTCAGGTTATACATTAATGTATGTGTGTCAAAGTTGTGATGAAAAATCCCTCTTTTTCATTAATTTCTTAATCAACACCATAAAAATACTCCCTTGCAGTACTAGATGCAGGGATGTGTGTATTATCGAATGAATTTTAAAAGGAACAAGGAACATAAATTGTACTAGGACTAGACATGGGCAACAATGACCTGTGAATGGGGCCAATGTTGAAATTTTTTCAAACTGTTTCTGTATGCACTAAAATTTGACATGGATAGACTATTCGCATGCCTTAACCATATGGGAGGGTTTATGGAATCAAATTTGACTCACACACCCACTTATTTCCATCATCAATTCATCATGTAAACCATAAACCCTATTTTTGTTTCAAAGTACACAAATTGGTTGACGCAAGTTTTAAGTTTGCATCAACCTTTCTTCATTTTTCTTTCAGGTTCTACATTAATGTATATACAATGTATGTGTGTCATAGTTGTGATGAAAAATCCCTCTTTTTTTTAATTTCTTAATCAACACCATAAAAATACTCCCTTGCAGTACTAGATGCGGGGACGTGTGTAATGTCGAACGAATTTTAAAAGGAACAAGGAATGAAAATTGTACTAGGACTAGACATAGGCAACAGTGACCTGTGAATGGGGCCAATGTTGAATTTTTTTCAAATTGTTTCTGTATGCACTGAAATTTGACATGGATAGACTGTTTGCATGCCTTAACGATATGGGAGGGTTTCTGGACTCAAATTTGACTCACACACTGTTGGCATGTTTTACAGGCAGTGTATGCTTGTCATTGATGGCAAGTACAACAACAATGATGGCTTGAGTAAAAAAACGATGATCAACAGCGCAGTGATAATCGGGGAAGAGTAGCAACCGTGATCGTTGGATCAACAATTCATAATTCTCGATGGCTGTCAGATCTCAATGTAGACAAGAAGAGTGCGCTGAAGAGGAGGATAGATCTCAGGCATTAAATCCAAGCGCGGGATCCGACCATCGTCGAATCAAGGAGAACCTGCACGTTCTTTAAAGTGCAAGGAGTAGCGGGCTCATTAAATCCCGAAAGAAGGAGGACCATCCATCATCAGGCATGACATGTGGGGAAAGATCGTCAGTTCGTTGACTGTAGAATCAAAGGAATGGGGTTTCCTAACCTCTCGAAATCGTGATATGCGAAATCATGACTTAATCTGAGCCATTAGATCAAGGTTTGATATGGACCGTTGATCCCAGTCCACTTCGGAGTTTCGCTAATCGAGAGTTGGAGATGTCAAAGAATAATAACCACAAGAATCATAAAATCGCTATATACAGAATCACGATTTAATCTGAGCCGTCATATCAAGGTTTGATCTGGACCGTTGATCCTAGTCCATTTCGGAGTTTCGTGGATTGAGAGTTGGAGATGTCAAAGAATAATAACCACAAGAATCCTGAAATTGCGATATGCAGAATCGTGACTTAATCTGAGCCATCAGATCAAGGTTTGATCTAGACCGTTGATCCCAGTCCACTTCGGAGTTTCGCTGATCGAGAGTTGGAGATGTCAAAGAATAACAACCACAGGAATCCCAAAATCACGATATGCGAAATCACGACTTAATCGCAACCATCAGATCAAGATGTGCTCTGGACTGTTGATTCGACTCCATTTCGGAGTTTCACGGATCGGGACTTTGAAGTGACAGAGAACACTCAACAACAAGAATGTAGAAATCGCGATATGTGAAATCGTGACTTAATCTGAGCCATCTGATCAAGGTGTGATCTGGACCGTTGATCCGACTCCATTTCAAAGTTTCGTGGATCGAGACTTTGAAGTGACAAGAACATTAAACATCAAGAATGTCGAAATCGTGAAATGCAAAATTGTGAAATGATCTGAGCCGTCAGATCAAGTGTTGATCGGGACCGTTGATCCCATGCCATTTCAGGGTTTCAGGGATCGCGACTTGGAGAGTCGAGATGTCTCATCTCTAGATTCACGAAATGTGAAATCATGAAAGCGCCTTATGCAAAAGGCTGTGGTCACAACCCTTGGTCACATCAGCAAGAGATGGAGGAAAGATATAGAGCAACCAAGCTCCTTTTTGGGGATCGCGACTGGGAATGTCGAGACACATGGTCACACAAATGTTGAATTGTCGAATGCCGAAATGTTGAAATGAATACAAGATCCCATGGAATCAATCCAACGGTGCAGGTGAATTTGAACAAGATCGGAGGGCTACTGTAACATGACATAGTGTAACTGCCAGAAACCACTGATGGTTTCTGCCAGAGGACTCAAAGACACTTTGGGATGATTGACAGAGGAGGTGAAGAGTCTCAAGGAATCTTCAAGAGGGATGAAGATGTTCGTGGAGGCGATTGACAACTGGATGAGCATTGAAGCCTGTAACTGGAGCAGAGAAGGTGAGCTCAACTGTCACAGAGAAGATGAAGAGTCTCAAATGACCAGAGAAGTTGAAGAGTCACGATGATGATCAGACAGAGCACTCAACTTGTGGAGGAATTTGGCGCGGAGTGAGTATGAAGAGGCATTGTGAATATTGCATGAAGAAAGACAATAGAGACTATAAGAATGTGGAACAAAGAAGAGATGAGGGTTGTCATCGTGGGGAAGGATTCAAGTGTGAGAAAAGAGGCAGAGCGCAGGTGCAGAAATGCACAATAGAGGAAGGTTGCATTGAAGGGATATGGTGCAGAGAGTATAAAAGGCAGAAGAACAGAAAGTGAAAGGGGCGTGCAGAAGACACTGACGCAGACAGAACATAATAGTGTGACAAAACAGGGACAAGGCTGGTAAGCCATTGAATAACTTTGTATCACTGTAATAAGTTATAGTAGCAAGGAATTTATATATCAGGGTGGTTGGGAGGTGCTAGGGAGGACTGGTGTCCTCAAAGGTTCAAGTGGGTGCTTGAACACAGGGAGTTGGTGCTTCCTTCTAGTTGGTGCTAGAGAAACCAGGGAGTTGGTGCTTCCTTCTAGTTGGTGCTAGAGAAACCAGGGGGTGTGTGCTTCCTTCTAGTGGGCGCTAGAGAAAATCGAGAGTTGGTGCTCTCAACAAGTTGCAGCTTGCAAAACCAGAGGTTGTAGCCTCACAATGAGTTGGTGCTCATATGTATGATAATTTAAAGAATGTAGATAATACTTATCATATAAAGAAAAAGCGGTTTTTACCCTGTATGGGTTTCCTCAGGAATTATATGTCTCTTTCTTTCTCATATATGTGACTGATGTTGAATGTTCCTTTGTTTATTTATTTGCATTATTGTGATCATCTTTGAGTGCCTTGTAAAGATTTTAAAAGAAGCATAATTTTTTAAGCACGGCGACAAATGATTCACCCCCCCCCTGTCAGTTGTCTAACAATTGGTATCAGAGCCGGTCCCTTTTATCTAAGGGTAGATCCTACAGCTTAAACATGTCAATCCCTAAAGGAAATTCAACCAATAAGGCCCCTCTGTTCAATGGAACAAACTTTGCCTTCTAGAAGGTTAGAATGAGAACCTATATAATGGCTTTAGGTGCAGATGTCTGGGATGTGGTAGATATTGGTTATGTAAAGCCTGTTGTGCTAGCTAATAAGGATGACAAAATAGAATTTATCTTCAACACTAAGGCTATGAATGCTATCTTGAGTGGGCTTGCAGAAGAAAAATTCGTAAAAGTTATGCACCTAGGAACTGCCAAAGAAATGTGGGACAAACTCATTAGCAGTTATGAGGGTAATGAGAAGGTAAAGGATGCAA
>ML809146.1:133806-154695 GCA_009831015.1 Picea engelmannii | reverse complement strand
TTGAATGCTACACCTGTCATAACTTTGGACATAAATCTATTGACTGTCGGTTAAGGAACTATGAACCAGATTCGAAATCCCCTGCTGAAAGTGTCAAGTTTTGGAAGAAGAAGGAAAGTAACAAGTGTGGATTAGTATTGTCTTCTCAAAGAAAAATGAACCCTTGGTATATAGATAGTGGATGCTCCAAACACATGACGGGAGACAAAGGAAAGTTTCTATCTCTAAGTGAAATAAAATCAAGAAGCGTAACCTTTGGAAATGATGCTTCGGGGAAAATAAAAGGAAAAGGGATGGTGAGCTTAAGTAATGGAAAGGGAAAAGCCCAAGATGTTCTACTTGTGGATGGGTTGAAACATAATCTGCTCAGTGTAAGTCAAATGTGTGATAGAGGATGCGAGGTGTTGTTCACGTCCAAGGATTGCAAGATAAGGTCTGTAAACTCAGGACAAGTGGTGGCCAAAGACACAAGGACAGAAAATAATGTATATGTGCTGAAAGAAAATAGAGAAGAATGTCATATAAGCAAACATGATGAAATTTGGTTATGGCATAGAAGACTTGGACATCTAAACTTTGACCACTTAATCAAACTCAAAAACCTCGAGGTAGTAAAAGATCTTCCAAGAATATCAAAGCCCCAAGACTCAATGTGTAAACCCTGTCAAGTAGGGAAGAAAAACAGGACATAGTTTAAGTCCAAGAGCTTTACTTCAACAGAGAAACCACTCCAGCTAGTTCATATGGATTTATGTGGATTTATGTGGACCATCGAGACAGGAAGGGACAGGGAAAGAAAACTACTTCATGATGATTATCGATGATTACTCCAGACTTACTTGGGTTTCCTTTCTCAAAGAAAAAACTAAAGCATTTGAGAAGTTTAAAATATTTAAGGCTTTAACTGAGACTCAAACAGGGAAGAGGTTAAAGGCAGTTAGATCAAACTAGGGAGGAGAGTTTATGTCAAGATACTTCAAGGAATTCTATGATGAGCATGGGATCAAGAGAGAATACACAATCCCAAGAACTCCACAACAAAATAGAGTAGTTGAGAGGCAAAACAGAACAGTGCAGGAAATGGCCAGGTCAATGATGAATGAGAAGAACATTGGTAAAACCTACTAGGTAGAAGCAATACACACAGCAGTCCATGTGCTTAACAAATCCCACCTCATACCACGAAGTGACAAGACACCTTATGAATTATGGTTTGGAAGACCTGCCTCAATCAAAGACTTCAGAGTCTTTGGGAGTAAATGATACATAAAGAATAATGATGAGAACCTCGACAAATATGATGACAGGGCAGATGAAGGTATTTTATTAGGGTATGAAACAAACAGTAAAGGATACAAATGCTATAATAAGAGGCTGCATAAAATGGTTGATTGCATTGATGTAAAAATTGATGAAGGAATCCCAAATAGAGAGGTGTACAGTAATGAATCTTCTACAGAAGACACAACTAAAGATGAAGATGAACAGGTCCAAGAATCAGAAAACGAAGAATCCAAATCAGATGAAGACTCAGACAGACTCAAATCAGCAGTCAACTAGAAATTCCTCCTCCAGAATCATTCAAAAGAATCATCCTGCAAGTTAGATAATTGGGGAAAAAGACAAAGGTGTACAAAACAGAAGAAATCTAATCAAAAACACCGAACAATCTCATACAGCCTTCATATCCATGATGGAACCCAAGAATTTTAATGAATCCAACAAATATGACCACTGGGTTAAAGCAATGAATGAAGAACTTGATCAGATTGAGAAAAACAATACGTGGGAGATGGTTCAAAGACCTGAAGATAAAAACGTCATTGGCTCCAAATGGATCTTTAAGAATAAGTTGAATGAGCAAGGACAAGTTATCAGGAATAAAGCGAGGTTAGTCTGTAAAGGCTATGCTCAGATAGAAGGACTAGATTTTGATGAAACATTTGCGCCCGTAGCAAGATTAGAAGCTATCAGAATATTTCTTGCCTATGCTTGTCATAAAAAGTTTAAAGTTTTCCAAATGGATGTCAAGTCAGCCTTTCTCAATGGAGATTTAAGTGAAGAAGTCTATATGGAACAACCAAAGGGTTTCAAATTGTCTGATAACCCTGACTTAGTATGCAAGCTGAAGAAAGATTTATATGGTTTAAAACAAGCCCCTCGATCCTGGTATCACAGACTGGATACGTATCTCAAAGACAAAGGGTTCAAGAGAGGAACAACTGACAACAATCTGTATATTAAAACAGAGGATAATGATCTGCTCATCATACTGGTCTATGTAGATGACATCATCTTTGGATGTAATAAGGATTCACTGGTGCAATGGTTTGCTTCTGCCATGGAGTCTGAATTTGAAATGTCGATGATAGGAGAACTGTCATTTTTTCTTGGTCTGCAAATTACTCAGAGGCCCGAAGGGATGTTCATTTCTCAAGAAAAATATCTAAGAGAAATGTTGAAAAGATTTCAAATGGAAGATTCTAAACTTGTGGGTACACCTGTGGTAACTGGATGTAAATTAAGCAAGGATGATGATTCACCTGATGTTAATCAAAGCTCATATCGATCAATGATGGGAAGCCTGTTGTACATCACAGCATCTCGCCCAGACATAATGCATGTTTTAGGAATGGTGCGAAGATATCAGGCTGCACCCAAACAGAGTCATTTGCAAGTTGTCAAAAGTATATTCAGGTATTTAAAAGAAACAATGACTTATGGTATGTGGTATCCCAGAAATCAAAATCTTCAGTTGACTGTTTATTCAGATGCAGATTGGGAAAACTGTGTTGATGAGAGAAAAAACACCAGTGGAGGAGCATTCTTCCTGGGTGACTCCTTAGTAGCCTGGCTTAGTAAAAATCAAGGTTCCATTTCTTTATCAACCACAGAGGCAAAGTACATTGCTGCTGCTACCTGTTGCACCCAGGTATTATGGATGATTCAGACACTTGCAGACTTAGAGGTAAAATACATTGCACTGATCCCAATTCATTGTGATAACACTAGTGCCATCAGTGTGTCTAAAAATCCTGTATTCTACTCCAAGACCAAGCATATTCCCATAAAATATCATTTTCTGAGAGAGCAGGTCACCAATCAGACTGTTCAGGTCCATTACATTCCCACTACAAAACAAATTGCAGACATCTTTAATAAACCCCTAGCCAAGACACCTTTTGAATATCTCAGACAGAAGCCGGGTGTCATTTCATCTCACACCTAAAAGAGTCCATCGTCTTAGGGGGAGTTTTGTATTATTTGAATATCTAATGCCTCCTAAAATTACTGCAACAGCTCAGGGGGAGCATGTTTTCTCTTTGACATTGATGTCAAAGGGGGAGAAAAGAATTCGGGTGCTTTAGTTGCCATCAATGACAAAGGGGGAGATTGTTGGCATGTTTTACAGGCAGTGTATGCTTATCATTGATGGCAAGTACAACAGAGATAATGGCTTGAGTACAGCAACGATGATCAACAACGTAGTGATAATCGGGGAAGAGCAGCAACCGTGATCGTTGGATCAACAATTCAGAATTCTCGATGGTTGTCAGATCTCAATGTAGACAAGAAGAGCACGCTGAAGAGGAAGATAGATCTCAGGCATTAAATCCAAGCATGAGATCTGACCATCATCAGATCAAGGAGAACCTACACGTTCTTTAAAGTGAAAGGAGTAGCAGGCTCACAAAATCCCAAAAAAAGGAGGACCATCCATCATCAGGCAGGACACGTGGGGAAAGAACGTCAGTTCGTTAACTGGAGAGTCAAAGGAACGGGGTTCCCTAACCTCTCAAAATCGCGATATGCGAAATCACGACTTAATATGAGCCGTCAGATCAAGGTTTGATCTGGACCGTTGATCCCAATCCACTTCAGAGTTTCGCTAATCGAGAGTTGGAGATGTCAAAGAATAATAACCAAAAGAATCTTGAAATTGCGATATGCGGAATCACGATTTAATCTGAGCCGTCAGATCAAGGTTTGATCTGGACCATTGATCCCTATCCATTTCGGAGTTTCATGGATCGAGAGTTGGAGATGTCAAAGAATAATAACCACAAGAATCCCGAAATCGTGATATGCAAGATCGCGACTTAATCTGAGTCGTCGGATCAAGGTTTGATCTGGACCGTTGATCCGAGTCCACTTCGGAGTTTCGCTGATCGAGATTTGGAGATGTCAAAGAATAACAACCACAGGAATCCCGAAATCACGATATGCGAAATCGTGACTTAATCGCAACCGTCAGATCAAGATGTGATCTGGACCGTTGATCTGACTCCATTTCGGAGTTTCGCGGATCAGGACTTTGAAGTGACAAAGAACACTGAACATCAAGAATGTCAAAATCGTGATATGCAAAATCGCAACTTAATCTGAGTCGTCAGATCAAGGTGTGATCTGGACCATTGATCCGACTCCATTTCAGAGTTTCGCGGATCGAGACTTTGAAGTGACAAGAACACTGAACATCAAGAATGTTGAAATCGCGAAATGTGAAATCACGAAATGCGAAATCGTGAAATGATCTGAGCCGTCAGATCAAGTGTTGATCGGGACCGTTGATCCTGCGCCATTTCAGGGTTTCGGGGATCGCGACTTGGAGAGTCGAGATGTCTCATCTCCAGATTCACGAAATGCAAAATCGCAAAAGCGCCTTATGCATAAGGCTGTGGTCACAGCCCTTGGTCACATCAGCAAGAGATGGAGGAAAGAGCTAGAGCAACCAAGCTCCTTTTCGGGTATCGCGACTGGGAATGTCGAGACACATGGTCACACAAATGCCGAATTGTCGAATGCCGAAATGCCGAATTGTCGAATGCCGAAATGCCGAAATGAATGCAAGATCCCTTGGAATCAATCCAATGGTGCAGGTGAATTTGAAAAATATCGGAGGGCTACTGTAACGCGACATAGTGTAACTACCAGAAAACACTGATGGTTTCTGCCAGAGGACTCGAAGACACTTCGGGATGATTGACAGAGGAGGTGAAGAGTCTCAGGGAATCTTCAAGAGGGATGAAGATGTTCGTGGAGGCGATTGATAGCTGGATGAGCATTGAAGCCTATAACTGGACAAGAGAAGGTGATCTCAACTGTCACAGAGAAGACAAAGAGTCTCAAACAACCAAAGAAGCTGAAGAGTCACGATGATGATCAGACAGAGCACTCAAGTTGTGGAGGAAATTGGTGTGGAGTGAGTATGAAGAGGCATTGTGAATATTACATGAAGAAAGACAACAAAGACTATAATAATGTGGAACAAAGAAGAGATGAGGGTTTTCATCGTGGGGAAGGATTCAAGTGTGAGAAAGGAGGCAAAGCACTGGTGTAGAAATGCACAATAGAGGAAGGTTGCATTGAAGGGATATGGTGCAGAGAGTATAAAAGACAGAAGAACAGAAAGTGCAAGGGGCGTGCAGAAGACACTGATGCAGACATAATAGAGTAGTGTGACAGAATAGGGACAAGGCTGGTAGGCCATTGAATAAATTTGTATCACTGTAATAAGTTATAGTAATAAGGAATTCATATATCAGGGTGGTTGGGAGGTGCTAGGGAGGACTAGTGTCCTCAAAAGTTCAAGTGGGTGCTTGAACACAGGGAGTTGGTTCTTCCTTCTAGTTGATGCTAGAGAAACTAGGGAGTTGGTGCTTCCTTCAAGTTGGTGCTAGAGAAACCAGGGAGTTGGTGCTTCCTTCTAGTTGGTGCTAGAGAAACTAGCGGGTGGGTGCTTCCTTCTAGTGGGTGCTAGAGAAAATAGAGAGTTGGTGCTCTCAGCAAGTTGCAGCTTGCAAAACCAGAGGTTGTAGCCTCAGAATGAGCTGGTGCTCATATGTATGATAATGTAAATAATGTAGATAATACTTATCATATAAAGAAAAAGAGGTTTTTACCATGTATGGGTATCCTTAGGAATTATCTGTCTCTGTCTTTCTCATATATGTGACTGATGCTGAATGTGCCTTTGTTTATTTCTCTACATTATTGTGATCATCTTTGAGTGCCTTGTAAAGATTTTAAAAGAAGCATAATTTTTTAAGCACGGTGACAACTGATTCACCCCCCCCTCTCAGTTGTCTAACACACACCCACTTTTTTCCATCATCAATTGATCATGTAAACCATAAACACTATTTTTCTTTCAAAGTACACAAGTTTTAAGTTTGCATTAATATTTCTTCATTTTTCTTTCAGGTTCTAAATTAATGTATATACAATGTATGTGTGTCATAGTTGTGATGAAAAATCCCTCTTTTTCGTTGATTTCTTAATAAACACCATACAAATACTCCCTTCCAATACTAGATGCGGGGAGGTGTGTACTATCGAACACATTTTAAAAGGAACAAGGAACGAAAATTGTACTAGGACTAGACATGGGCAACAATGACCTGTGAATGGGACCAACATTGAAATCTTTTCAATTTTTTCTATATGCACTAAAATTTGACATGGATAGACTATTTGCATGCCTTAACGATATGAGATGGTTTTTGGACTCAAATTTGACTCACACCCACTTTTTTCCATCATCAATTCATCATGTAAACCATAAACCATATTTTTCATATGTTCTAGTAGATATGTTAATGATTCCTAATTTCATATTTGTATTTGACTCAAGGTACAACTAGCTTGCAAAGTATCAAATTTTAATTTCAAGTTGATAAACGAAATATGAAATGAATCCTAATTAAAACCATAAAGTGTTGGATTTTTTCATTTAAGTGTAGTGTCATGTAGTTATATTTTAAAACATAGAGAGTAGTGTCTATAGAAGTAGAGAAATATATTGATATTGGATTCTCTTCTAAGCTCATGTTGATCTTTTTAACCTTCAAGAGATATTGATATATATGGTGGTGTGAAAAGAATTAGAATAGGTAGAGGAGAAAATCAAGGATACTTTAGTATCCATCACTTATGAAAACATTTTCATTGGCAAGAGAGAAAAATAAGGTAATTCTTCGGCAAGAGACAAGGAAAGGATATCATCACAAGAGCGACAAATGTAAATAATCTTGCGACGAATTAGATATACTATCGATGAAAAAATTTCGTCAATAGTATAGCTAATTTGTCGCAAGAATATTTACATGGGATAAACAAAGGAAATGGATGAGGTGGTTCCAAGTATAGCTAATTCGACGCAAGTATCTTCAAATGTACACATGGGATACAATTTGTCGCATTTCTTCATTTTTCTTTCAAGTTCTACATTAATGTATATAAAATGTATGTGTGTCATATTTGTGATGCAAAATCCCTCTTTTTCATTCATTTATTAATCAACACCATAAAAATATTCCCTTGCAGTACTATATGCGGAGACATGGGCAACAATGACTTGTGAATGGGGCTAACGTTGAAATTTTTTAAACCGTTTCTGTATGCATTGAAATTTGACATGGATACTCTATTCACATGCCTTAATGATATGGGAGGGTTTTTGGACTCAAATTTGACTCACACACCCACCTTTTTCCATCATCAATTCATCATGTAAACCATAAACCTTATCTTTCTTTCAAAGTACACAAATTGGTTGACCTAAGTTTTAAGTTTGCATCAGTCTTTCTTCATTAATTTTCTTTTAGGTTCTACATTAATGTATATACAATGAATGTGTGTCATAGTTGTGATGAAAAATCCCTCTTTTTCGTTGATTGCTTAATCAATGCCATGAAATACTCCCTTGCAACACTAGATGTGGGAACGTGTGTACTATCGAACAAATTTTAAAAGGAACAAGGAACGAAAATTGTACTAGGACTAGACATGGGTAGAAATGACCTATGAATGGGGCCAACGTTGAACTTTTTTCAAACTTTTTGTGTATGCACTGAAATTTGACATGGATAGACTATTTTCATGCCTTAATGATATGGGAGGGTTTTGGGACTCAAATTTTACTCACACACCCACTTTTTTCCAACATCAATTCATCATGTAAACCATACACCCTATTTTTCTTTCAAAGTATGAAAATTGGTTGACGCAAGTTTTAAGTTTGCATCAGTCTTTCTTCATTTTTCTTTCAGGTTCTACATTAATGTATATACAATGTATGTGTGTCATAGTTGTGATGAAAAATCCCTCTTTTTCATTGATTGCTTAGTCAACACCATAAAAATACTCCCTTGTAGTATTATATGCGGGGACGTGTGTACTGTCGAACGAATTTCAAAAGGAACAAGGAACATAAGTTGTACTAAGACTAGACATGGGCAACAGTGACATGTAAATGGGGCCAATGTTGAAATTTTTTCAAACTATTTTTGTATGCACTAAAATTTTACAGTGATAGACTATTCACATGCCTTAACGAAATGGGAGGGTTTCTCAACTCAAATTTGACACACACACCCACTTTTTTCCATCATCAATTCATCATGTAAACCATAAACCCTATTTTTCTTTCAAAGTACACAAATTGGTTGACGCAAGTTTTAAGTTTGCATCATCCTTTCTTCATTAATTTTCTTTTAGGTTTTACATTAATGTATATACAATGTATGTGTGTCATAGTTGTGATGAAAAATCCATATTTTTCTTTGATTACTTAATCAACACCATAAAAATACTCCCTTGCAATACTATATCTGGGGATGTGTGTACTTTCGAATGGATTTTAAAATGAACAAGGAACAAAAATTGTACTAAGACTAGACATGGGCAACAATGACCTCTGAATGGGGCCAACGTTGAATTTTTTTCAAATTGTTTCTGTATGCACTAAAATTTGACATGGATAGACTGTTTGCATGCCTTAACGACATGGGAGGATTTCTGGACTCAAATTCTTCTCACACACCCACTTTTTTACATCATCAATTCATCATGTAAACCATAAACCCTATTTTTCATATGTTCTAGTAGATATGTTAATGATTCCTAATTTCATATTTGTATTTGACTCAAGGTACAACTAGCTTGCAAAGTATAAAATTTTAATTTCAAGTTGATAAACCAAATATAAAATGAATCCTAATTAAAACCATCAAGTGTTGGAATTTTTCATTTAAGTGTAGTGTCATGTAGTTATCTTTTAAAAAATAGAGAGAGTAGTTTATATAGAAGTAGATCAATATATTGATATTTGATTCTCTTGTAAGATGATGTTGATCTTTTTAACCTTCAAGAAATATTGATATATATGGTGGTGTGAAAATAAGTAGAATAGGTAGAGGAGAAAATCAAGGATAATTTAGCACCCATCACTTATGAAAAAATTTACGTCAGCAAGAGAGTCAAAGTAGGGAATTTGTCGACAAGAGACAAAGAAAGGATATCATCGCAATAGCGATAAATGTAAATAATATTGCGATGAATTAGATATACTATTGAAGAAACAATTTCGTCGATAGTATAGCTAATCGTCGCAATAATATTTACATGGGAAAAACAAAGGAAATGGATGAGGTGGTTCCAAGTATAGCTAATTCGTCACAAGTATCTTCAAATGTACATATGGGATATAATTCACCGTCTTTCTTCATTTTTCTTTTAGGCTCTGCATTATTGTATATACAATGTATGTGTGTCATAGTTGTGATGAAAAATCTCTCTTTTTTGTTGATTGCTTAATCAACACCATAAAAATATTCCCTTGCAGTACTATATGCAGAGACATGGGCAACAATGACCTGTGAATGGGGCCAAAGTTGAAATGTTTTCAAGTTGTTTATGTGTGCACTAAAATTTGACATGGATAGACTATTCACATGCCTTAATGACGTGGGAGGTTTTTTGGACTCAAATTTGACTCACACACCCACTTTTTTCCATCATCAATTCATCATGTAAACCATAAACCCTATTTTTCTTTCAAAGTACACAAATTGGTTGACGCAAGTTTAAAGTTTTCATCAGTCTTTCTTCATTAATTTTGTTTCAGGTTCTACATTAATGTATATACAATGTGTGTGTTTTGATGCAGGAGCATCGCTCCACCTGATCATGCTCCAGCTGGATTTCACGCATAGTGCATATTTAAGGGAAAAGAGGCATCACCCTCTCATTTTTCCTTGAGAATCCAAAGCATGATCCAGGCATTTAAGGAGGACAAGTTGGAAGAGCCAAATTTTTATTTTTCACAAGCTGGAGATAAGGTCGTCGATAAGTGGTTGACGACAGAATGGATCTACATCTGATTTGAAGCAGATTTCCATCATTTTAATTTACCCTTTCGATAGGCATTTTGAATGGTGATTTGACACCACTAGTTTAACTTGCGAGGGAGGATCGTTGAGCCCCTCTTGAATAAATATTTGTATTGTTTCCAAGTAATGAGATTTGATTGTAGGCTGTAAGGGAGAGATATCTGAGACTCAGTGGTAGCTCGGACTCGAACATTTGTAATTTGACATTCCACCATTAATAGAAAATGACATTTTTTCTTGTTTTACATTTCTGTGTAATGGATGTTATGTTATGAATGTCATTTACACGCAATCAAGTTGTAGATGAATGTTAGAAATCGTCTGCAGGGATAGAGATATATTTATCTATCTCTGAGTGTGTAGAGTTAAGTATGGTTCTCTAGGCTAAGTGCAAGGAGTGCGCGATAGAGCAAGGAAAATTTGTTATTCGATGCAAGGAGTGCGTGTTTGAATTCAATGGAGTCAAAAGAGAAGCTTCCAGGAGGGCACACCAGATTAATTCACAGATTTAGGTAGAAATTTCAAGGTGGTTAAGTACCTTGGAAGGGAATATTGTGTGGGAGGAAACACCAATCAGAGTTACTAAACACTCTGCCAAGAGGGCATTGAGTTAGTGTGAGTGAGCTTAAGAACAACACCTTTGGAAGTGTTTGAATCCTTAGGAGAATACTAGAATTATTGAACATTCTGAGGAAGGAAGGTTTTTCAAGAGTGCATCGACAAAGGAAATGATATTCCTTAAACCTTTCCATAAGGCTAAAGGAGAAGTTGTCGAAGAACCAAGACAAGCACAAGGAGTGCGCCGAGAGAGACTATAAGTCCATATTACAAGCTCAGGAGGAAGAGTGAAACTCTACCAGGAGGGAGTCCACTGAAGGATGCAAAGGAGCTGGGAACCTTGGAGGTTTTGAAGCCGAGCAAAGTCACAGAAGAATCTCCACAAAACTCTACAAGGAGTGCAGAAGGTGTTCGAGAAAAACCTAAGTATCAAAAGGAGAATTTGTGTTAAGTGTGTAAAGGAGTCGAGGACTTGTCGAAGTCTTGAAGACAACAAAATCATCCATCATTGAGTAGGAGATAGATGGCAGAAGATCAAGAGGTTCCAGAGAAAGAACTTCAGGATGTTTTTCAAGAGAAAACAAAGATCTTTGTGAAGTCGCGAAGAGAAATTTTAATCTAGACCGTTGGATCTGGAAGGGTACATGGCAGAGATCCACGCATTTCAGAGGAAGAACCCTTCAGAGAAAAGTCGAGGAGAGAATACTCGAAGAGCTAGGAAATCCGAAGTAATCCTAGTCGTCCATTGGGATAGGATGTGGGGCGAGGGATCAACACTTCACTAATACACAAGTCGGGATAAGAGAGGAATTGCAAAGCTAATTACAGTTGTTGATTGCGAGGAGAACGTGGACCGTAGATTTGGTCCCAGAGTATTTGTCGATTCAAAAATAGGGGAAAAGGAGTAAGCAGCTCACGAAAGTTCTGAAGTATGGGATCACGATGAGAGATGGCCCATGGTCATAGCTTATGGTCACATCAAGGAGAAATCCTAGCATGGGGACCTAGTAGCGTTGGTGTTCAGAGTAAAAACGCTAAGGAGAGGATTTGTGTGTGCTATATCACCTGTGCCGAGAAATAAAAGGGCATGTGTCAATTTAAATTGGTTCCATCAAGAGCCTAATGAACCATTTGATTTGGTGATTCAAACGATCCTATACCGGGAGGTCGAGTCAACCCCGAAGGAGAGGAGGGGAGTTTGACACCATGTGTCATAGTTGTGATGAAAATTCCCTCTTTTTCATTGATTTCTTGATAAACACCATAAAAATACTCCCTTGCAGTACTAGATGCGGGGACATTTGTATTGTTGAACGGATTTTAAAAGGAACAAGAAATGAAAATTGTACTAGGACTAGACATGGGAAACAATGACCTGTGAATGAGGCCAACATTGAAATTTTTTCAAATTATTTTTGTATGCACTGAAATATTACATGGATAGACTATTTGCATGCCTTAACGATATGAGAGGGTTTCTGGACCCAAATTTGACTCACACACCCACTTTTTTCTAACATCAATTCATCATGTAAACCATAAACCCTATTTTTCTTTCAAAGTACACAAATTGGTTGACGCAAGTTTTAATTTTGCATCAATATTTCTTCATTTTTCTTTTAGGTTCTATATTAATGTATATACAATGTATGTGTGTCATAGTTGTGATGAAAAATCCCTCTTTTTCGTTGATTGCTTAAACAACACCATAAAAATACTCCCTTGCAATATTAGATATGGGGACGTGTGTATTGTCGAACGAATTTTAAAAGGAACAAGGAACATAAATTGTACTAGGACTAGACATGGGCAATAGTGACCTATAAATGGGGCCAACATTGAATGTTTTTCCCATTGTTTCTATATGCACTGAAATTTGACATGGATAGACTATTTGCATTCCTTAATGATATGGGATGGTTTCTAGACTCAAATTTGACTCACACACCCACTCTTTTCCATCATCAATTGATCATGTAAACCATAAACCCTATTTTTCTTTTAAAGTACACAAATTGGTTGACCCAAGTTTTAATTTTGCATCATCCTTTCTTCATTAATTTTCTTTCAGGTTCTACATTAATGTATATACAATGTATGTGTGCCATAGTTGTGATGAAAAATCCCTCATTTTCATTGATTTCTTAATCAACACCATAAAAATACTCCCTTGCAGTACTAGATGCGGGGATGTGTGTACCATCAAACGAATTTTAAAAGGAACAAGGAAAGGAAATTGTACTAGGACTAGACATGAGAAACAATGACCTCTGACTGGGGCCAATGTTGAAATTTTTTCAAATTGTTTATGTATGCACTAAAATTTGACATGGATAGACTATTCACATGTCTTAACGATATGGGAGGGTTTCTGGACTCAAATTTTACTCACACACCCACGTTTTTCCATCATCAATTCATCATGTAAACCATAAACCCTATTTTTCATATGCTCTGGTAGATATGTTAATGATTCCTAATTTAATATGTGTATTTCACTCAAGGTACAACTAGCTTGCAAATTATCAAATTTTAATTTCAAGTTGATAAACCAAATATGAAATGAATCCTAATTAAAACCATCAAGTATTGGAATTTGTCATTTAAGTGTAGTGTCATGTAGTTATCTCTTAAAACATAGAGAGACTAGTCTATATAGAAGTAGAGAAATATATTTATATTGGATTCTCTTCTAAGCTAATGTTGATCTTTTTAACCTTCAAGAAATATTGATATATATGTTGGTGTGAAAAGAAGTAGAATAGTTAGAGGAGAAAATCAAGGATAATAATAAAGGATAATTTAGTACTCATCACTTATGAAAACATTTTCGTCAGCAAGAGAGACAAAGAAGGGAATTCATCGCCAAGAGACAAGGAAAGGATATTGTTGCAAGACCGACGAATGTAAATAATATTGTGACGAATTAGCTATATTATCAATGAAAAAATTTCATCGATAGTATATCTAATTCGTCGCAAGAATATTTACATGGGATAAAAAGAGAAAATGGATGAGGTGGTTCCAAGTATAGCTAATTCGTCGCAAGTATATTCAAATGTACACGTCAGATACAATTTGTCGCCTTTCTTCATTTTTCTTTTAGGTTCTACATTAATGTATATACAATGTATGTGTGTCATAGTTGTGATGAAAAATCCCTCTTTTTTGTTGATTTCTTAATCAACACCATAAAAATATTCCCTTGCAGTACTAGATGCGGGGATGTGTGTACCATTGAACCGAACAAAAATTGTACTAGGACTAGACATGGGCAATAGTGACTTGTGAATGGGGCCAACGTTGAAATTTTTTCAAATTGTTTTTGTATGCACTAAAATTAGACATGGATAGACTATTGGCATGCCTTAACGATATGGGAGGGTTTTTGGACTCAAATTTGACTCAAACACCCACTTTTTTCCATCATCAATTCACCATGTAAACCATAAACTCTATTTTTCTGTCAAAGTACACAAATTGGTTGACACAAGTTTCCAGTTTGCATCAATATTTCTTCATTAATTTTCTTTTAGGTCCTACATTAATGTATATACAATGTATGTGTGTCTTAGTTGTGATGCAAAATCCCTCTTTTTCGTTGATTACTTAATCAACACCATAAAAATACTCACTTGCAGTACTAGATGCGGGGATGTGTGTACTGTCGAATGAATTTTAAAAGGAACAAGGAACATAAATTGTGCTAGGAGTAGACATGGGCAACAATGACTTGTGAATGGGGCCAACGTTGAAATTTTTTCAAACTATTTATGTATGTATTGAAATTTGACATGGATAAACTATTCACATGCCTTAACGATATATGAGGGTCTCTAGACTCAAATTTGACTCACACACCCACTTTTTTCCATCATCAATTCATCATGTAAACCATAAACCCTATTTTTCTTTCAAAGTACACAAATTGGTTGACACAAGTTTTAAGTTTGTATCAATCTTTCTTCATTTTTCTTTTAGGTTCTACATCAATGTATATATAATGTATGTGTGTCATAGTTTTGACGAAAAATCCCTCTTTTTCATTGATTGATTAATAACCACCATAAAAATACTCCCTTGCAGTACTAGATGCAGCGATGTGTGTACTATCGAACAAATTTTTAAAGGAACAAGGAACAAAAATTGTATTAGGACTAGACATGGGCAAGAATGACCTGTGAATGGGGCCAATGTTGAAATTTTTTCAAATTGTTTATGTATGCGCTGAAATTTGACATGGATAGACTATTCGCATGCCTTAACTAAATGGGAGGGTTTCTGGACTCAAATTTGACTCACACACCCACTTTTTCCATCATCAATTCATCATGTAAACCATCAACCCTATTTTTCTTTCAAAGTACACAAATTGGTTGATGCAAGTTTTAAGTTTGCATCAATCTTTCTTCATTAATTTTCTTTCAGGTTCTACATTACTGTATATACAATGTATGTGTTTCATAGTTGTGATGAAAAATCCCTCTATTTCGTTGATTTCTTAAACAACACCATAAAAATACTCCCTTGTAGTACTATATGTGGGGACGTGTGTACTGTCGAATGAATTTTAAAAGGAGCAAGGAACGGAAATTGTACTAGGACTAGACATGAGCAACAATGACCTGTGAATGGGGCCAACGTTGAAATTTTTTCAAACTGTTTATGTATGCACTGAAATTTGATATGGATAGACTATTTGCCCGCCTTAACGATATGGGAGGGTTTTTGGACACAAATTTGACTCACCACCCACTTTTTCCATCATCAATTCATCATGTAAACCATAAACCCTATTTTTCTTTCAAACTACACATGAAATTGGTTGACACAAGTTTTAAGTTTGCATCAATCTTTCTTCATTTTTCTTTTATGTTCTACATTAATGTATATACAATGTATGTGTGTCATATTTGTAATGAAAAATCCCTCTTTTTCGTTGACTTTTTAATCAACACCATAAAAATACTCTCGTGCAGTACTAGATGTGGGGATGTGTGTACTCTCAAACGAATTTTAAAAGGAACAAGGAACATAAATTGTACTAGGACTAGACATGGGCAACGATGACCTGTAAATGGGGCCAACGTTGAATTTTTTCAAATTGTTTTTGTATGCATTGACGTTTGAAATGGATAGACTATTTGCATGCCTTAATGATATGGGAGAGTTTTTGGACACAATTTTGACTCAGACCCACTTTTCTCCATCACCAGTTCATCATGTATACCATAAACCCTATTTTTCTTTCAAAGTACACAAATTAGTTGATGCAAGTTTTAATTTTGCATCATCCTTTCTTCATTTTTCTTCCAGGTTCGACATTAATGTATATACAATGTATGTGTGTCATAGTTTTGATGAAAAATCCCTCTTTATCGTTAATTGTTTAATCAACGCCATAAATATATTCCCTTGCAGTACTATATGCGGGGACGTGTATACTGTCGAACAAATTTTAAAAGTAACAATGAAGATACATTGTACTAGGACTAGACATGGGCAACAGTGACCTGCGAATGGGGCCAACATTGATTATTTTTCAAAATGTTTCTGTATGCACTGAAATTTCACATGGATAGACTATTCACATGCCTTAACAATATGGGAGGGTTTCTAGACTCAAATTTGACTCACACATCCACTTTTTTCTATCATCAATTCATCATGTAAACCATAAACCCTATTTTTCTTTCAAAGTACAAAAATTGGTTGATGCAAGTTTTAAATTTGCATCAACCTTTCTTCATTTTTCTTTCAGGTTATACATTAATGTATATACAATGTATTTGTGTCATAATTGTGATGAAAAATCCCTCTTTTTCATTGATTTCTTAATCAACACCATAAAAATATGCCCTTGCAGTACTAGATGCATGGACATGTGTATTGTTGAACGAATTTTAAAAGGAACAACAAACATAAATTGTCCTAGGACTAGACATGGGAAATAGTGACCTATGAATGGGGCCAACGTTGAAATTTTTTCAAACTATTTATGTATTCATTGAAATTTCACATGGATAGACTATTCACATGCCTTAACGATATGGGAGGGTTTCTAGACTCAAATTTGACTCACACACCCACATGTTCAAACATTAAACTCCATTATCTCATATTGAAGCACTTACTAATGCAATGTGATAAAGTGTAATAATGTGACACTTTCCATTAATGTAATAAAGTTATATCAAGAAGAATTGCAGGGTGATGTCTCTGAAGGACAGTTTCATGTAGGCAACAATAATGAGGACAAATGGCCATGTGGAAGGGAACTCTAAATGTAAACCAACTTCTAGCTATGAGAAGAAATTATGAGAATTTAGTATATTTGTTATAGGTTAATAAATGTTCTAGTATATATGTTAATGATTCCTAATTTCATATCTGTATTTGACTCAAGGTGCTAGCTTGCAAAGTATCAAATTTTAATTTCAAGTTGATAAACCAAATATGAAATGAATCCTAGTTAAAACCATCAAGTGTTGGAATTTTTCATTTAAGTGTAGTGTCATGTAGCTATCTTTTAAAACATAGAGAGAGTAGTCTCTATAGAAGTATAGAAAAATGATATTGGATTCTCTTCTAAGTTGGTGTTGGTCTTCTTAACCTTCAAGAAATATTGATATATATGGTGGTGTGAAAATAACTAGAATAGGTAGAGGATAAAATCAAGGATAATTTAGTACCCATCACTTATGAAAACATTTTTGTCGAAAATAGAGACAAAGAAGGGAATTCGTCGACAAGAGACAAGGAAAGGATATCGTCGCAAGAGTGACGAGTGTAAATAATCTTGTGACAAATTAGTTATACTATCGACGAAAAAAGTTCATTGATAGTATAACTAATTCATCGCAAGAATCTTTACATGGGACAAACAAAGGAAATGGATGAGGTGGTTCCAAGTATAGCTAATTCGTCGCAAGTATCTTCAAATGTACACATGGGATAAACAAAGTAAATAGATGTGGTGGTTCAATCTAACAGAATATTGGTATGATATTATGTATTACTCTACCTCCAAAATTACCCAATTTAAAGCGCTATATGGTTATGAAGCCCCGTCACCGAAGAATTGGGTCATTAAAAATGCAAGTATAAGCTATTATTAATCTATTTAAAAAGAAAAATGACTACCATAGGTTAAGTCTCTCTCTTTCTCATGGAGAAATACATAGTTAAAATAAGCTACCTTAATGCAATCAGTGTTTCAATAAGGTCTAAATATGCATGAGATGATTTTCTTTTGGCCTCATGAATGAGCAATATACCTGGAATGATAAATACATGTCATCATCATCGTAAATGTCATCATTGTTGCATTATGGACTAGACATGGGAAATAGTGACCTGTGAATGGGGCTTAGAGGTCGTGAATGTGTCTTTGAATGGTGTTACATGGTTTGCAAGGAGTGTAGGGCTTATATGGTGCAATGTAGTGTAGTCTATAAGAATAATCTCTATGCCAAGCCTCAAAATGGATAGTACCATATCTTGTTCATAAGACAAATATTCTTTGTATGTTTCCTTTGTGGTGGCTCAATCCCTCACACATGATGCATGACAATGAAATGTAACAACTTTACTATTGAATGATAGTGTTATGTCACATGCAAATTTTGAACTGACTTAGCTGAAAATGAACTTTGACAAGCCCTTATGGCCCAAGCATCATTTGATTGGTAGGATATTGATAGATTTCAAGACTATTATCTCTACAAGGAATGTTTCTTTAGTAGGATATTGGTAGCTTTCAATATTATTATCTCTTATATCTTATCACATGACGATCGTGGGGGACAATTTGAAAAAATAAACAAGAAAATTACAAATTTTAAAAGGTAAAATCTGAGCAAACTGAGAACTAATATGCCTTACCTTCATAGATAGAACATACACTTACCTTATAATCCACCTTAATAGTTACATAACATTAATGTAAAACAACCTTAAAACTGAAAATTGTACATGTTCAAATAGTTTTCCACTAGCACTCTTATAAACCAAACCCTTATGTAATTGTTAATATATAACCCCTGACATTTATAACCCTCTTAAGCTTATAAACCCTAATATAACCTCCATATCCCCTACCATCTATAATCTCAATAACCCATATCCCATTAACAACTAATATAACCCTTGGTATCTATACAAACATCTAATCTCTAATCCTTACACCTTCTATTGCATATAACTAAAATAACTTTGGATTCCTATACCCTTTGATCCATAACCCTATAACCCATCTCATTCCTAATCCATATGACTCCCAACACAAATAACTGTTGGGACCTAAATATGTCCTAAAACATCCTTAGTTTTAACATTAATTTATCAACCCGAGGATTCGTCTTTTATCTCAAAAACATCAACAAAGTCTATGCAGATAGCTTGTAGAGGCTAAAATCGCGTAGCTAAATAAAACCTGAGTTTATCCACAATCAAGTTCCTCAAATGTTCATTTAAAGATTCTAAGATTAAGATCTTACTTAAGAGAATTGAAATCTAATTGCTAACACGCTATGAATGAAAAGGAACTAGCTAACCTACTAAATTCATTTAACTGAAAAGCAATGATTGAATTTGAGTAAAGACTCGCAGAATTGACTATTAACTAGGAATTGAATTGCTGGAAAGGAAACATCAAACTATTCTAATAGAAAGAAACTGCAATTGTAATCTAATCGTAAGGAACAACAATCATAACTGAATGGAAAGGAACATCAATTGTAACTTTAACTGAAAGGAACGGAAAATGTAACCTATTCGAAAGGAACAACTAATGTGAATCTTAAGTAAAAGGAACAACATGTATGAAAACGTGAGGAACTGTCAAGAATAAAACTACAATAATGGAAATTGGAATCAACAATCATTAACACTCGAGAGATATCTATCTTTTGTATGCAAACCGTATGGAATCATTAAGATACTTATGCATTCTTCTTAATTATTGTGAAAGGGAATTGAATCGTAAAACAAAAATCAAACTAATACAATTATAGTTGAAACAATAGCTCCTTTAGACTGGGCCCTTAGTCCTTAGAAGCACTGCTACGAGAAACTCAGTATATAGAAATGGTGAAAATGATCAAATATTTTATTAACTTCATAGCTGGTACATCATTCACAAAAATGGCTTGTGCAGAGTAACTTTGAGTCTGAATACTTGAACGTAATTCTTAGAGTGTCTTTTAGGATCTATTATCCTCTATATATACAATAATCTGAGTAAATCAAGCCATCTTGAGGATCGGAAGATCCTCAGGATTGCTTTACTATTATAAAGTTACAATATAGAAAACCGAATCATCTTTAAAACTTCTTTTGCGCCAAAAGTCCTCAACCTCCAATGGCTCACGCATCTTCAAGATATCCTTTGCTATTTCAGTTTTGACAATATTTAACCAATCCTGTAACAAAATCAAACAGTTCCAACCATATTTTAGAATTCATTCATCACGACTTTACTAATATCACTAGAAGACATATTAATCATTTTCTATTCTATTTATCCCTAATTAACAGAAAAGTCACTCAAGATTGTATCACAAACTGTGTGAATAAGGAGGATATTTGTACCTTTTTCATAACCCAACAATAACCACTTCCACAATACATTATAACCCATAATATAAGACATAACCACTACAACTCTTAATCCCTAAAACTTTATATAACACCTATAAAAGTTAATCCATAAACATTATAACCCACAACTGACACCCCATAGTAGGTTGTGATGGGTTTAGTATTGATGTCTATGCTTCTTGATATATTAGGCTATAATAAATTTTTTGTGGATGAATTAAGGGATTACCTTAAGACACCTAACACCTAACTATTATAACTCAATCACACCTAAACCCTAATATAACCTATCACTTGTATAACCTTTATACCCTTATAATTCATAACCACTATCCTCTATAACTTAACCCCTGTAACCCCTTACCTCCAACATGCATCAGTGTTAATTCTTAACTCATATAATGCACTCATATACTTTCTGTTAACTCCCAAAATAGCACCATCATTTTGGTTGGGTTTTACGGTGGATAGCATGGCTATTGATAGTTTCCTCAACTCATTGTTAAGTCTTTTAGCTGCAAATTTTAGATTTTGGTTTGACTTAAAAATAATTTGGATT
>ML809146.1:106078-120662 GCA_009831015.1 Picea engelmannii | reverse complement strand
CACTTGGATCTTGTTATCCCGAGAGCCCCTAAAATTGCACCCTTTGATTTGATTATACTAATTTGAAACCAACTTACCAAATATGTAGAGGTCCCCACTCTTGTACCAACTATTATTGATAAAGGAAACAATTGAAGAATATGCAAGTTCCATCTATGACTCTTTAGGACCCCTAAAACTATCCTATGACATTCCCTGTTATTATGAAATCTGGTGATATCACTTCCATTGTTGATCATGTTGCTAGATGACCCCACCGCATCCATTTTTCCTTCACCACTCAATTGTTAAAATATGATACAAGGATGATGATTTACTTTGAGGATATGCACTTAGAGGTATATGTCCCTATGTATCTTTCTTTGAGTACCCATTTCCCATTTACCTTAAATAATTCTTAATCATCCACAAGGTGAAGCCCTCGTGATCCTTATGAGTATTTAAGATGTGTATGGTGGTCTCTATAATCATAAAATTTTACTATGTTAGAAATGATGACATTTGATTCAATGTTGTATAGGTGTACTAAGTGAACTATGACATTTGCATGGTATTTTTAAAATTTGGGTCATTTCTCTTCCATTTATCTCGATAATTAGCTCATACTTTTTTTCATTAGCAATGCACACATAGTAATCTATCAAAAAATTATTTATTTTCTTAAAACCTCTTTCTCCTTCCCATAGCTAGTTTTCATCGAAGTTGAAATTATTGCATTTCATTTTCCTCTTGCATGGTTTAAAGAGTCGAGTCAAAATTCCATCAGTTTCATGACCACTCCTTTGAGTAACAAAAACCTAAAATCAAGTGCTAATTAAAATTTATCTAGCAATTTTTATAGAGCTCTTCAAACCCATCTTAGCTTATAGGTGTAGATATTTGGAATAGGATTGTGATGATAAATTTCTAAAGCTGCTAAACAACATAAAGCCTTGAGTTAGGGAGTGAAATCTAGTTTCTATATCAGTGAATTTGGGAAGCCCTTCTAACACAAGGGTCAATCACAAGGTCGCATTGGGGCTAACAAAGTAATCAAACCTGCATTGTTAGTCTTGGTGTTGACTGTCGACTGTCCCCCCTCTTCTTTGGTATAGTAGGTGGTACCATAGAGGCCATAATATTTTAGACTTCCTACATAATGTGACAGCATAGGGAAGGTGGTGTTGTACCTGGGATCTACATTGGCTAGACTCACTCAGACTCCTTGGAGGGTTGTCCACTGCTCGGTGAGGTAACTTGCACCAGGGAGTTAGTTCATTAAGTAGGTTGTCAACATAATTTTCCCACCCACTGAAACTCATCCCCTTCATGCATTGATCCTGCAATGTTGGATTCCATCACCAACTAGCGCTTCTTTGTGAGAAGGCTTGTTTCCATACTTGACTCCTAGATTAATTAGCGTGTGTTGTTTTTTCTCCTTAGTTGGCATTAGGATTGAGTTTGTGTCTAATGGCATCAATTCTGGGGTTATTCTTCATTTGATCAATAAAAAATATGGATACCATTAAAATAAAAGGGAATAAAGAGACAACAAATATCTCATACCTAACTTACTTCTTATAATTCTCCAACATTGTCTTTACACTTAGTGCAAAAAACACCAAATGGAATGGTTTACACAAGGTCATGACCGACAAAGATCCATCTAATGAAAATGAGCAATGTGATTGGAGAATTTAAAATATTATCTTAAACCCACATCTCACATATTTGTACATGCACCATAGATTCACAATATTTCATGAAGAGGTCTGAGAGAAATGCCTCCATGCAAAATTGTCCACATCATAATTGTCCATGTCCTTGATGGAAATATATAAAATTCCCTTGAAGATATTGTAGTCCATGTCCTGCTTGAAAAGGATGATCCCATTCTGGAAGTAGTCAAAGACTACTTTTATTCCCCCTCTATCTGGTAAATGCTACTTCTTATACTAGCCTTCCCCTACAATAGCGAGTGTTGTGTCCCTTTTCTCGAAAATAAGTGAGGTTCCTCTGCTTTGCCTTTGGCATCCTACATGATTACTTCCCAAAGTAATTCCTTCTCTAGGGTTTTACCTCTATATGGTGGGGCCATTCAATTTAACATTATTTACAAGGTAGGTTAAGTCACTGCTCATGATCCCTTTCCCCATATCCACCATTCAGTATGCCTCCAAGGTGTTGAGCTAGAGTTATCGCAAGTCATTGATATATTGTGAGGTCCTAGCATTCAACTCACTAAACCTCCCTCTTAGCTTGAAACTCACCTCTCTTCTAAGCAAGAGGGAATCCCCTCCTGTTAGATCAATAGTTGTTTCAATTGATCTGACCCTCTCCCAGCCTCTTCAACATATCCCCCTTTTGAAGGAACATATATCTTTCCTTCTTTCTCTCAAGTGGTTTCTCCACTCACTATCCATGGCCCAATTGAACCTTGGGTCTCTCCATCAACCATCACATTATCCCTTAGATCCATGAGTCTTGGTACATCTATATTTATGGCTCCTCAAACTTTACCTTGAACTTCTATCCTTCATATATTCTAAACAAGCAAAGTAAATGTATAGCAACAACAATTTCCCCCTTACAATCAAAACTTTCCAAACCTTAGCCAAGGAATGTTAATTTCATACTCCAAAACATTCATCTCCATATGTAAACCAAGTATTCATGTCAACCTATACACAATGTAAAAACCAAACATTCATGTCAAACTCTACACAATCCATAAACCAGGCATTCATGTAAACCTCTACACAACCCAACAACCAAGCATACATCCAACAATCTCCCAACCTCTTGGACATGAATACATTCAGCCTCAAAAATCTAACGTTTAGGGAAACTAAAATCCAATCATGAACATGTTCAACATTCCACCCTATTGCATCCATGGTATATTACCACATACTCATCCAACTATGGGATCCGATGAAGGTGGGAATATACCACCATTTGGTATGCCTCCAAGGTGTCGAGCTAGAGTTCTCGCAAGGCCTTGATATATTGTGAGGTCCTCACATTCAACTCACTAAACTTCCCACTTAACTTGAAACTCACCTCTCTTCCAAGAAATAGAGAATCCTCTCCTCTTAGATCAATAGTTGTTTCCCTTGATCTAACCCTCTCTCGACCTCTTCAACATATCCCCCTTTTGATGGAACATATATCTTTCTGTCTTTCTCTCAAGTGGTTTCTCCACTCATTATCCATGGCCCAATTGAACCTTGGGTCTCCCCATAAACCATCCCATTATCCCTTAGATCCATGAGTCTTGGTACATCTATATTGATGGTTCCTCAAACTTTATCTTGAACTTCTATCCTTGATATATTCTAAACAATCAAAGCAAATGTGTAGCAACAACAATTGGCCCCTTACAATCAAAACTTTCCAAACGTTAGCCAAGGAATGTTAATGTCCTACTCTAAAACATTCATCTCCATATGTAAACCAAGTATTCATGTCAACCTATACACAATGTAAAAACTAAGAATTCATGTCAAAATCTACACAACCCATAAACCAAGCATTCATGTAAACCTCTACACAACCCAAAAACCAAGCATACATCCAACATTCTCCCAACCTCTTGGACATAAATACATACAACCTCAAAACTCTAACGTTTAGGAAACTAGAATCCAATCATGAACATGTTCAACATTCCACCCTCTTTCATCCATGGTATTTGACCATGTACTCATCCAAGTATGGGATCAGGCGAAGGTGGGAATATACCACCATTTGGTATGCCTCCAAGGTGTTGAGATAGAGTTCTTGTAAGGCCTTGATATATTGTGAGGTCCTCACATTCAACTCAATAAACCTCCCTATTAGCTTGAAAATCACCTCTCTTCCAAGTAAGAGGGAATCCCTTATTCTTAGATCAATAGTTGTTTCCCTTGATATGACCCTCTCCCTTCCTCTTCAACATATCCCCCTTTTGATGGAACATATATCTTTCCTTATTTATCTCAAGTTGTTGCTCCACTCACTATCCATGGCCCAATTTAACCTTGTGTCTCCCCATCAACCATCCCATTATCCCTTAGATCCATGAGTCTTGGTACATCTATATTTATGGTTCCCCAAACTTTACCTTGAACTTCTATCCTTGATATATTCTAAACAAGCAAAGTAAATGTGTAGAAACAACAATTGGTCCCTTACAATCAAAACTTTCCAAACCTTTGCCAAGGAATGTTAATGTCCTACTCCAAAACATTCATCTCCATATGTAAACCAAGTATTCATGTCAACCTATACACAATCTAAAAACCAAGCATTCATGTCAAACTCTACACAACCCATAAACCAAGAATTCATGTCAACCTCTACACAACCCAAAAACCAAGCATACATCCAACATTCTCCCAACCTCTTGGACATGAATACATGCAACCTCAAAACTCTAACATTTAGGGAAACTATAATCCAATCATGAACATTTTCAACATTCCACCCTCTTGCATCCATGGTATATTACTACATACTCATCCAAGTATGGGAGGTGAAGGTGGGAATATACCACCCTTTGACAATAACAACCCCCCCTATGTTGCATACTCAAACCAAAACTTGAGCTCAAATGGAGGAAGTAGGGATAAAGACCTTCATGCATCATATATACCTTCCTACACAAAAATGTTTATACAATCCTTTCCCCTCAAATTGTAGTGATGTGGATTACCCCTAAACTACTTGAATTACCTAAATTCAATGGTGCTCTTGCAAAGGAATACCTTGAGTGTCACTTAGAATCTTTCACTACTACATGCTTCAAGTTTCTTCATTATAAAAACAATACCAATATGAACTTTTTTCATCAATACTTGATAGGTGATTCCATTAAATGGTTCCATCATCTCCCTAAAGAGTCAATTTATAACCCTTACATGTTAGTGAATTAGTTCATCCAATAATTTAACATCCCTCAACCAAATGAATCTTGTATCCTTAACCTTGTTAACCTCAAACAAGAAGACAATGAATCTAAATAAACTTTCATTCATTGATGTTGTAAGGTTTTGCATGACTCTATGGAAAATTTACCAGAAGACACCTTTTATCACCTCTTTATCAATGCCTCAAACCGAGACAACATGATCACACATTATATCAGAGATCCCCCTTCAAATGAAGATTACATTGAAAACCTCCATCAAATAGAAAATTCCTAACTTAAGTCTATTGTGGGAGATAACATAGTGAAAACACCAAATCCGTGAATCTCCAATAGAAATGCAATGCGAGACATGGTCACAAAAATGACCCTGCCCAAAATTGCAATTAGAACTATCTTTTAAATTACATAAAAGGAGAAACATCATGTGTCAACCTCAAAAATTGGCATTTGGTGTAAATAACATAAGCGTGACTCTCATAATACAAACGATTGTTGAAAACTTAATAGTTGATGCAAACAAATTCCAAACTAATAGATCTCCTAATCTTAATATTGTTGTCACATGAGAAAATGACAAATTCAACAGCTACAAGAATATGATGCTCGATCATGATATTCTAAAGTCTTCCAAGAAGAACAAGAAGAAGAAGGATTTTCTTGAAGACAACTCCAATTATTCCAAATAAGAAGAGGTCACTCCTAAATCTCTTACAAAGAAGGAGAATTTTCATGCTAACCCTTCTTCTAGTTAGCCTACACTCAAATTTATATAAAGGATACATATCGCTAGAGGTGTCGAGACACTAGTGTTTGACTCTAACCTCAAAAGGCACCACCCTTCACCTGATTCTTTACCTAACCTCACTGAATTGGATATTTTCCTCCTGATGCATTAGGTATGTATTTATTTAGATCAACCTATTCAAAAACTAACCTTTATCCTTATTGACACTCGGGGTCCCCTACCTTCTCACTATATTAGAGCCATATCTCAAACAAAATGGGAATCTTGTCATGAATATTATAGTATCGTTCCTCCCCCTTCTCCCCAAGCTATTTTATCTCTTGCCTCCTATTATTCTTCCTTCATTCAAAGGCCATTCTCTCATGTCTTTGATATGTCATCCTACATGAATGTTCTCTAAGCATGTACTAACTAGATGGCCCATATAATTGAGTCCCTTTTATGATTTGTCCCCTAGGATTACAAAATCTTTGTCCCCTTCTCTCTCCTTAGATATTTCCTGCAGTCCTTTGAGAGAGGAATGGAAAGACAATAAGGTAAACCCATTCTTCATTTAGATCCATCATAATGATTTCACCATCAAATGAGTAATTTGCAATCCTGTATTTTCCCTTAACATCATAATAAATCCAATCTATCATGTACTTGGTGACATTCCACATACCACCAGAAATGGAATGACATTGATCCAGGTGGATATTGGTGGCCACCCACCATTTCCAAATGGCTCAAAACAATTTTCTGGCCATTTTGGCAATTTACTATTTTTAGTAGGTTTTAACTTCCGGGGCCATTTTGAGGGTCCAAATGAAGGTTTTTCGAGATAGATGTTCTCAATTTTATACAAAGGAATAATTTAACCCCCAAAATGAATCTCCTCGACAATACCTTTCCAATGAGCTATCACACGCCTAAAACGGAGATCGTATGCAAAAGTTATGACACGGGAAGTTGATGTACTCACTTACCCAAACGAGGCCCACATGACTTTTGGCGCTTCATCTCCTAGGGATAGGTTTTTGGATGTCTAGGACTTTTGGCATTCCCGTTTATTGTAAAAAGGCCTCTAGAGCCTCATTGTAATCATCTTCTTGTGAATGCGAGTAGCCGTCACATCTCTTCTCAGAGATAAGCTGCCACCATTCTAGCGAGTCTTTCACTCTGTATTTTTACAGTCTCTGTACATTTCTCTGATTACTAGAAATCATGTATTACTGTATATCTGTGTTTATGGTTGCATCTCTGATACATTTCTGTTATATTATTGAATATCTGCAATATCTCTGTGCATTTCTTTATTATATCTCCGCTCTCATTTCGTGCCAAAAATAATCTGGATCAATGGTATCAGAGCAGGTTGCTCTTGATCATTTTTCAGTGCATGTCCCCGACGAGGTCTGAGTATAGAAATTTGGATCTTGAGCTTGTCTCTCTTGAGGAAAATCGCTCTCGCACACCCAAGAAACCTTCAATGGTGGAAGAAAAGAAAAATTATGGAGCAGATGATCCTATCAGTCTATTGCTTGAGCAAGCTCTCACGCAACAGAGGGACGAAATGATGGAGAATTTTTCCCACATCCTTCAACGCCTACCGATAGCATCAGGCGCATCTTCATCAAGCAACCACTTTGGAGGCACCTCGCCCTTCAAGGTACAGGTTAATTTTGATATTCCCGTACTTGAAGGTCAAATAGATGCAGATTCCCTAGATAAATGGGTAAATCTGCTAGAAGCTTATTTCTCTGTTCATAATTTTTCAGACAAGGAAAAGATCACCTTCGCACTCCTTAAGGCTCTCCCCCATGTCAAACATTGGTGGGAAACTTACTCGGAGCAGAGTTCTACAGAGGAGTCTGGAATATATGGGGCTGATCCCACTTGGGATTTTTTTGTGGATGCGACAAAGGAACAGTATTATCCTGTTGGAAACTATGAGGACCAATACATGAGATGGACTACACTGCGGCAAGAGAGGGGCCAATCAGTTTCGGATTTCACCAATAGCTTCCATAACTTGCACACCAAGCTAGGTATCAAAGACTCTGAACGACATTTGGTTCTGAAATACCATGGGGATCTACACAGATACATCCAAACTGAAATGGATTTCCTGGACATCTCATCACTCAGTTTTTCCTATCAATATGCTGTTAAAATCGAGCAGAAATTTAAGCACCAGAACAAATGGGAGTTTGGTTCTGCAAATCCACAACAACCAAAGTATGACAAAGATAGCCCTAACAAACAGTCTCCTGAAAACCAGTCCAAGCCACAGGAAAAGAAGGGTCATGGGAAGACAAAGAAGGACACTGGGAAATGGTGCGATTTCCACAAAATCCCCTGGCACAACACCGATGAATGTCGCTCAAAACATTCATTGGTGGTCGAGATCAAAGACAAGGAGCTGAACCCTGATTCAGAATCTGATTCTGAAAATACTGGTAAAAGACAGATCATCGATGCAGACCCCACTACTATTGTCGCAACCGCAGCAATTCAACCAGAAGAACCAACAGATCCAGAAGAGGGGGAGCGCCTTTTTCATTCAAAGATGTGGGTGAAGGGGACCCCACTGCATTTTATTGTTGATAGCAGAAGCCAGAAGAACCTCATCTCAACAGAGGTCATTAAATAGTTGGGATTGTCGACAACACCACACCCGCAACCATACAGCATCGAGTGGCTTCGCCAAGGATGAGATCTTCGTGTTAGCCAGCAGTGTCGATTGTCATACGGCATCCAACCCTTCCAGGATGAGGTATTATGTGATGTTTCCCCACTAGATGTCTGTGATATTCTCTTGGGCCAGCCATATATGTGGAAACGCCATGCTATCTATGAGTCTCGACCCCGTAGTGTCATTATTACTCTGGGGGGTCATCTCTACAGGATACCAGAGGTAGTTGCAATTACTTCCCCACCTAAACAGTGCTGCAAGGTAGTATCTCATACTACAAAATTCATCTTCTCCACAATCTATTCAAAAGGGGAACAAAAGGATACTACAACCACTATAGCCTCAGCCCAAGCACCTTCTATCCAACAGAAGCAGGTCAACAACGTTGCAGCAAAGTGAAAAGATTCCTTCTGCACATCATCCTCTCATGTATCTCGACTTGATGAGCAGCCTCAACCGCAACAGGTTCGTGATAGCCTTCAACAAGCTAAGCAACGCCACATCTCCAGCAAGACAAACAGCTCACCAAGATGCAGATTCAACAAATGCTTTTCCCTCTCCCCCGGGAACTCAATGCAATGGAGACCATTTCTTCCTAAGGAGGGAGGATTGATCCAAGTGGATATTGGTGGCCACCCACCATTTCCAAATGGCTCAAAACAGTTTTCTGGCCATTTTGGCAATTTACTATTTTTAGCAGGTTTTAACTTCTAGGGCCATTTTGAGGGTCCAAATGAAGGTTTTTTGCGATCGAGGTTCTCAATGATATACAAAGGAATAATGGAGCCCCCAAAATGAATCTCCTCGACAATACCTTTCCAACGAGCTATCACACGCCTAAAACAAAGATCTTATGAAAAAGTTACGACCCCGGGAAGTTGATGTACTCACTTACCCAAACAGGGCCCACATGACTTTTGGCACTTCATCTCCTAGGGTTAGGTTTTTGGATGTCTAGGAATTTTGGCATTCCCATTTATTGTAAAAATTCTTCTAGAGCCTCATTGTAATCATCTTCTTGCGAATGCGAGTAGCCATCACATCTCTTCTCAGAGATAAGTTGCCACCATTCTAGCGAGTCTTTCACTCTGTATTTTTACAGTCTCTGTACATTTCTCTGATTACTAGAAATAGTGTATTACTATATATCTGTGTTTATGGTTGCATCTCTGATACATTTCTATTATATTATTGAATATTTGCAATATCTCTGTACATTTCTTTATTATATCTCCGCTCTCATTTCGTGCCGAAAATAATCCGGATCAGACACGTAATATCCATATAGAATAGTGTTGCCTTCAAATATATAAAAAATCATACTGTTATCCATCAAACAAACTTGGTTCCATTACCCAAACGTGGGTTCTCCAACTTCACATGGTCATAACTCTCTAACCGTGAGGATTTATGTGCCATTATACATACCAACGGAAATGGCATGACAAGAACTATCCATATAGGATAGTTTACCTGACAAATTTACTGTCCTTCATCTCATTATTCCATAATTAAGAATGGTTTCTCTTACTCTGCAGAGCGTCTTCCCATGATGGCTTTCACCATAAGGGGACCACGTTGGAGTTCATCCATATTTACTTCTTATCAACCATGAAAAAACAATAATGAGTCATATTTACATAAAAAAATATTGGTTCCATTACCCAAACCTTTGTGCTACGTGGCTTTCTTCAAGGGTTGACATCAATAATAACCAGCCTTAATCAACAATCTCCCCCTTTGGCAATGATGGAAACACTCTGATGCAATACTGAAATCATATCACTCATGCTCCCCCTGGAGCCATGCCCCTATCCTTTGCATCTGATAAATCTGCCTCTGTCCTCTGCATATGATAAATATCTAATAAATCAGCCTCTGTCCTCTGCATCTGATAAATATATGATAAATCCGCCTCTGTCCTATGCATTTGATAAACCTCTCCCCCTTTATCATCAATGGCAAAGGTATCTTTCCATCCAGGGCTGCTCCCCCTAACTGAACTGTCCTCTTATGGTGCTTCCTTGTGTACATCTAAGACATATAAGATAAGAATTCAAAAAACATTCATTTTGGAGTAGAAATAACTCCAAGTCTTTGGCGAAGATATTCAAAAGTTTCCCGTGGAAGTGGTTTTGTAAAGATGTCTGCCACTTGTTATTTTATGCCCACATACTCAACTCTAATGTTCTTTTCTGCAACATGTTCTCGTAGAAAGTGATACTTGATTGGAATGTGCTTCATATTGGAGTGCATCACCAGGTTTTTTGAGATACTGATGGCACTTGTATTATCACAATATATTGGAATGGGCTCATCATACTCAACCTATATATTTGTCAAAGTTTATTTCATCCAAAGAACCTGTGTATAACATGTTGTTGTTGCAATATACTTTGCCTCGACTATAGATAGAGATATTGATGATTGTTTCTTTCTTATCCATGATACTAAACACTCACCCAAGTAGAACGTTGCTCCACTGGTGCTTTGTCGACCATCAATACAACCTGCCCAATCTGAAATTGTGTAGGCAATAAGTGATAGATCCTTTCCTTTTGGATACCATAATCCAAACTCTTATGTTCCTTTGAGATATCTAAAAATCCTCTTCACCGCTAATACATTTGATTCCTTTGGTGCTGCTTGAAATCATGCCACCTGTCCAACTGCCTGCATTACATCTGGTCTGGATGTTGTCACATATAGTAAGATACCAATCATTGACATGTATTGCCTCTGGTTTGTAAACTTTGAATCGTTATCTTTTCTCAACTTGCAACTGGTTTGCATAGGAGTAGTAACTGGTTTGCAATCTTCCATTCCGAACCTCTTTAACATTTCTCTGATATACTTAGTTTGAGAAATAAAAATTTCTTGGTTTCTTTGACATATATGAAGACCCAAAAAGAAGGATAGTCCTCCAAGTAATGAAATTTCAAATTCATTCTGCATATCCTTTCCAAATTTTTGGCTTAACCTTTCATTAGTACTTCCAAAAGAATATCATCAACATAAATTTCAATTAATAAAATATTACCTTGAGTTACCTTGATGTAGAGGTTGTTGTATGTGCTTCCTTTCCATAGTTCGTAGGGAGTTTTGTCATTGTTTTTTCTTATCATTACTCTATTTTGAATGTGAACTGATTTATGCATTGGGAGTGAATGATCTTCTTTGTAGCGTAGTCCTTCTGAATTTTTTCCTTGAATGATCATGATCATGATTGAAGCTTCTTTGTGGCTTGAACATGGATGGTATTCTTGAAGATGTATCTTCAATAGTTTTCTTATATTCTAGTTGACCATGATTCCTTCCCTTGAGTACTTCTACATAACTCTTTCTATTTTCTTCATTCTTCTTTCCTAGCAACGTAGAGTGCTTCTCTTCATTCTCTAAAACTGATGTGGATGTTTCTGTCTCTTCAACGTTCTTGTTGAGCTTGACGATTTTGACTCTTAGTGTGACAACTTCTTCTTCAAGATTCTCAACCTCTTCTTATTTCTTCATTATTTGAGACTTCATGACCTCTTCCGTTCTCTTTGCTTCTTCAAGTTGGATTTTCAATGTAATTATTTCTTCTTCCAGTATTTTCTCTTCTTGACCAAACTCTTCCTCAAGTTGGTTTAAGTCATTGGTTCTTTCCTTGAGATGATCCATCAATATCTTTTCTCTCTTTTCTGCTTCTTCCTTTTGTGTTGCTATGTTGCCTTCTAAACATTCCTTTTGATATTCTATAGTTTCTTCAATTCTTCTAGCCTCTTCTAGTTGAGATCTTAAATTCTTGATGACCTATTGATCCTTTTCGGAACCTTGAACACTTTGCTTTTGCTTCATCAATTATTTCCTGGATAACTTGTTTTCTTCTCTTTCTTTCCTTAGATATTTAATTGCACTGGTCAATTTTTCTTTGTAATCAACTTTTTCTTCATAATACTCTTCCTCTTTTGAATCTGTCTGACATGATGAGCATCTTTCTTTTTGTTCTGTAACTGCATCTTCTTTGGCATTTTCTGAAACTATGATGGGTGAAGAATATATTTCATGTAACTTATCCCAAAATTCTTTTGTTGGTGAACATTTACCAACCTTTTCTCTTACCGATTTAGGTAATTCTTCCCAAATGAAATCCATTGCGTGTTTTTTTATTCTTCTTCAATTCTTTCTTGGTTGCAGTCTTTGCCCTTTTTGAACTATCATATCCTGTAACAACTGATAGTCAAATATAATGTCCTTGTGCCTGTAAAAATACTTTCGTCCTTTTTCTCCACATCTCATACTTAAAACCATTCTGACCATCAAACATTGGTACTCCATTCTCAGAATAATCCATGATCTCCTTCCAGTGGTTAAACTATTTCCTGAAGGAGCCTCACTATGATACCAATTGTTGGATTACTGAGAGGGGGGTGAATCAGTAATAGAGAAATTTAATCCTTCTTAACCATATAATCCAAGTGTTATATCAGTGTATCATTATCATCCAATAACTACAGATTAAATAAACAATGAACAAATGAACAGTCATACACATACACAGTACAACAATGTTTTATGTGGAAACCCAAAGTGGGAGAAAACCACAGAATGCTTTTTCTTATATGTCTTGAAGAATTACATTCATTGGAAGCACCACCTTCCTTTGTTTTCCAACTGCAACTGGAAGGAGGCTCCAACCCCCTAGTTTCTCAGGTTACAACATGAGTGAATCTCCAACTCCCAAATTCTTTGGCTACAACCCCCTATGTTCTCCGACTACAACCGGAAGGTGGCTACAACCACCTGTCCTTGCCCTGTCCAACTACCCTAAAGTAGAAGTAGAATGATGGAACCACTGTCACACTATCGCTGTGAGATATACCGTTGTAAACCTGTACCAATCAACATGTACCAAACAACCTGTACCTCAACCTGTAATCAACCTATACCATAAACAAGTGCATCAACCATGCACCAAACTGTACCAACTGACCTGTAATCAACTTGTACCATAAACAAGTGCATCAACCATGAACCAACCTATACCTCAACCTGTAATAAACCTGTACCATAAACAAGTGCATCAACCATGCACCAACCTGTACCTCAACCTGTAATCAACCTGTACCATAAACAAGTGCATAAACCATGCACCAACCTCTACCAACCAACCTGTAATCAACCTGTACCTTAAACAAGTGCATCAACCATGCACCAACCTGTACCTCAAATTGTACCATGAACAAGTGCATCAACCATGCACCAAACCTGTACAAATAACCTGTCACAAAAACTTGTCCAAACAACCTATCACAACAACTTGTCTCGTCAATTTTATCAACCAAATTAGTTCTACTCACCAATATCAATCACCAAGACAACACTCAAAGATGTGCATCAACCAAGTATAACACAACAACTCATAATCATCACCAAGATCAATATGTGCTTCTGATATAACAAGTAAGCTACATCATCCATAAACCATGTGTCAACAATACTACTAACAAGTGTCTCCAACCATGTACCAAGTATGTACTAATCATGTATCAACTACTCATCAATATGTACCAACATCATTAACTATACACCTCATGTATGTGCCAACTCATCAACTACTTGTCTCAACCATGTACTCAACATGTACCTCAACCAAAATACCTCATCAATTTCATCATCCAAATATGATTTGTAGCTCTGTAATAGACCTGCTGTATATGATCACATTCCTGCAAACCTTCCTTAGCTTTAACAACAACAGACTAGCATTTTCATCAAACTTTTCTTTAGTCTCACATGCCTAGTTTTGGATTAGTCAACAACCCTAACTTGAAGTAATCATAACTTTGAACCTATATTGTATAAATATATTAAACTGATACACACTGTTATCCATGATATCTAGGGATAACTAGGAGATCATGTCTCGAGGCCCACATGGTCCTAGACATGGAGTACCGAGAGCGAGATTGACTTGAGCATGGCCCTGGAGGGCCCATCTTTCTTCTTCTCAGCCAGACTTGTCCTGTCAGCAGTAGCAGCTTCCATCACTACCAGCCTGGGCTTGCATCGGAGAGGACTCTTTCTCCATGAGGTAATTGGTCCAAGGTATCATGGTATGTGTCATATTTGATCGTTATAACCTTCTCATATATGCATTAGGTTCCTTTCATTTCGGATGACTGCTTGGATCTTACACTAATCCACTTGACCATTGTTGGGGTGACTGATGGGGTAACTTAGCAAGCTGGTATTCATGGGTTTTGGTTAGCCACCAAGGGGGGTTTGCAGA
>ML809146.1:80003-98745 GCA_009831015.1 Picea engelmannii | reverse complement strand
ACAACTAGGGTTTGATTATGCTCTTCATTGATTTGTAAGTATATTTTTCATGCAAAACTTCTTGATTGAATGGTTGTAGGTAGAATTGCTTACTTTTATGGTTACATTGTTGTTATTTGCTTAATCATTGAAACCCTAGGGAGAAACCACGCAAGTAGGTTGTTGCTTCATGTCCCCATGATAAAATCTTGATTATCCATTGATTAAAGAAGGCTTAGCCTAGCCATAGCTACACTAGCCTTTCTTTTTTCTGAGTTAGATTTGAATTATAAGTTGAAGGAGGAAGACGTCCTAGGCCTAATTTAGTTTACACCTAGGGTTTTGACCTTAGGGTTTGAAAAGCCTTGTCCCCAAGCAACACTTTTCATCCCTAGACTTATAGTTTGAAGCTAGCCATTTTTCCAAAGAGTCTTAAGGAAAGAGGGAGGAGCATGAGGCCTAACTTTAGCTACACCGGAATGAGCCTCCTCCCCTTAGGGTTTTTATTTGGTGGCCCTGCCATTGCAGCACCATTAAACCTAACCCTCTTGTCCTTAGGTTTAAGTCTCTAAAAGCCATTAGCCTTTCTCCATTTGACTCCATTAACCCAAGGCACTAGTCTAAGAACAAAACGTTGAGCTTTATGTGCTAAAACAACTCTTTCAAACTCTTTAAATTTGAAACCCTAACTAACCCTAGCGTCTAGAATAACCCTAATTGATGATGACGTATTGCCTTATTTAGACTTGTGTTAGGACTAAAAGTTGTGGCTGACTCATCCCTTTGTAGCCATAGAGGAATTAAGCAATTTCATTGGTTAATTTAGCAAAACATCCACCTCTTTGACTAGCTAACCAAACCCTAACCAGCAACAATATAGGTGACGTCATACTTGTTAAAACCCTTGTTTTTCCTTGAAACATTTTGACATTGTCACCCTTTTGATAGACTTTGAGTTGTTGATTGTATTCATAAGCTTATTTGGCAAAACGTTCCTCTCATTTGTCTTCAAAGTTAACCTAATAATAAGGCTGACGTCACCCTAAACCTGCAATAGTGACACAACAACAATATTTATATATGAGCAGATTTATTGCATTGTGATAATACAAGGATTTGATTTTATACATTGATTGCCTATATCTCTTGTGTATTTATTGAAGAAGTGACATAAAATATAAGTTTTAATTTCAATCATTGAATTCGTCAATAATTACATTTGATATTGCTCATATATGTTAAAGATAGTCATTAATACTTTGAAGTACTAACCACTGCAGCACATTTTCTAGTTTTATTTGCCTTGTCTCGCAAACATCTGCTCTTTCTCAGTGGAATACCTTCACTCTTGACTATCCCTTTGGCAGTAATCTGTGAAGGAAAATCTTTCTTTAACCTATAGATCATTTAAACCTTTGACCCTTCTCCTTCAACGCCCCAGATTACTAGGGACGTCTCCCTTGGGATTAGCCACCCTAAATAGAAAGAGATCCCCATCGAGGTGATAGTGGGTGGGGAAGCTCCTGTTACGCCAGTTTGAGCCTTGACTCCAAGCTATCTAAACCTTTCCTACAAACTATGCGATAACACACACTATTCTTAAGTGTGTTTTGTGCAATTCCTCCAGGTTTCACTATTTTGAACCTCTCAGAAAGGAGTTATAGCAAAAATCGCATACCTTGTTGAATTCTGTCTTATTCTAGAGAGCGACCTTGTAGAGCGTGCCCCACACGAAATATTCATTGAATTGATCTAAAAATGTTACAAATCATACTAAATAATCTACCCTAACCAACACATTTGGTCTCACTGAATTTGGATCTGTTATGAAGAATTTATGACGTTTTTACCCGAAACACTGGTTTTTTACTAGTTTCAGGACTAGCCACAAACCCTATTTTCCATGGAGTGTAACTCCCAAAATACAACAAACCACAAGCTTATTTTTTACCACATATAATTGGGTATGTTTTCTCAATGGCATAGAAATTTCATGGTCTAAATCATTATAGAAAAACATTTATAGAAAAAATGGTGAGATGACCTGTAAATAGCATACCTTAGAAAGCACTATCAAAAGAATTTACCCTTCCTTGCATTTCGGCCTTCTTTTCTTCAACTTCCATCAGAAATTTGTCTTATATATATATATATATATATATCCTTGGTTACCTCAGACATCTATATATATTCAATATTCTCAAGTGTAATTAAAATTAGAGAGCCTTGCCTCTTATTTATACTCTCCAAGTAGCTTCCTTAAAAACATCTTCTAGGTCACTTAGCCCACTTTCCTTATTTTAGGGTTAACCCACTTCTAATTTATCCATTAAATTTATTATTGAAATAATTTATTTTGTGTTCACTTTGAATTATAATACACTCATCACTTCACTTTATTATTTACCTTTTAAAATCTCTTAAACCACTTTGACTACTTTGACCTTTTGGGGATTCTAGATGACATATGAGGGTCCTCCAACTTCGCAAGGCCATAAATCTCAAACCATGAGGAGTTATGTGACATTCCACATACCATAGGAAATGGAATGACATGTACTATCCATATAGAATAGTATTACCTTCAAATATAGCAAAAATCATACCATTATCCATAAAACAAACTTGGGTCCATTACCCAAACCCGGGTTCTCCAACTTCACATGGTCATAACTCTCTAACCGTGAGGAGTTATGTGACGTTGTACATACCACTAGAAATGGCATGACAAGAACTATCCATATAGGATGGTTTCCATGAAAAATTCAATGTCCTTCATCTCATGATTCCACAATTAATCATGGGTTCTCTTACTCCGCAAGGCATCTTCCCGTGAGGGCTTTCACCATAAGGGGACCACTTTGGAGTTCATCCATATTTACTTCTTATCAACCATGAAAAACCAATAATGAGTCATATTTACATCAAACAATCTTGGGTCCATTACCCAAACCTTTTTTATATGGGGCTTTCTTCAAGGGTTGACATCAATGACAACCAGTCGTAATCAACAATTGACTATGTCAGGCCGTGTTACAATTATAACGATTGGATGCAGCTGGTACAGTACATGTGAAGTATGCAGAGATATGCACTTGCCGCAAATTATATATAACTAATAAACAAGGATAAAAATAAGGGAGTGACTATCTATATTGATGGAAGGCCTAAAGTTTCCGACAATATCGCAGGGTTTATAAACAACACACGACCCGGGACAACAAACAAGAAACTGAATTGCATATATGAGGGACGCGAAGAGAATCGGGTAGTCCTGTGCGCAATAATAAAGATAGCTCCTGGGGAAGAGTTATTAGTGGATTACCATTTGAATTGAATAAAAACATCGACTAATAGTGTGTGGTTACTTATGAAACACCTCTTTAAGAAACCTCTACTTATTAAATTATAACTTTTTTTTTATTTTTAACATTGTTTTAAATATTTCACGGTCCCAATTTTATAATAATATGGGAGGTTGATCGTTGAGGTTGATTTTATTTGGGTGGAAATCAATTTTTTTGTTATCATTAACCATTTTTTAAATATTTGGGGGTTCTAATTATATTATAATGTGGCAGGATGATCATGGAAAAGGGCCAACCGAACATGTAAATGATTATCAAATTTGACTTTCATTTTACATGAATTTTTACAATTTTACTGAAATAACATTGTTTTTGTTGAAATTATATGTAGTCGGCAGGCCATGTTGATCATGATTCCGCCGATTAGGAGGGATTGTATTCATCCCCTTATCTGATGGTATTAATAAATAAAAAAGATCATTAAAGCGAACAAGGAACTTGCTAGCTTATTAGATCATCCAGATCAAACTCCCGATGTCCTAGAAAAGATCAATCTCCTTATTTCACAACTTAACAGATATAAGGTAATAACCATAATTTAAAGTGTTTTTTTCTAATGTACTCATATGTTCAATTATGAAACTTTGTTCTTTAACTTCTACATTATCTCACGAAAAAATATTTTCTTTTTTGGAAAGATATTTTTGGAGCTTGTTCATCTCGATGTTGGTAGTAGTGGCGCTGTAGAGATGCCACGGAGTCCTTATGCGTGCGGTCATACAGTTTCTAGAGTACTAATCCATGACAAGGAGCTGAACCTTGATTCAGTATCTGATTCTGAAAATACTGGTAAAGGACAAATCATTGACATAGACCCCACTGCTATTGTCGTGACCACAACAATTCAACCAGAAGAACCAACAAATCCTGAAGAGGGGAAGCACATTTTTCATTCACAGATGTGGGTGAAGGGGGCCTCGCTTCATTTTACTGTTGATAGCGGAAGCCAGAAGAACCTCATCTCAGCAGAGGTCGTCAAACAATTGGGATTGTCGACAACACCACACCCGCAACCATACAACATTGGTTGGCTTCGCCCAAGACAAGATATTCATGTCAACTAGCAGTGTCGATTTTCATACGGCATCCAACCCTTCAAGGATGAGGTATTATGTGACATTTCCCCACTGGATGTCTATGATTTTCTCTTGGGCCAACCATATATGTGGAGATGCCATGTTATTTATGAGTCTCAACCCTCTCTACAGAATACCAGAGGTAGTTTTGAATACTGTTCCACCTAAACAGTGTCGCAAGGTAGTATCTCATACTACAAAATTTAGCTTCTTCACAATCTGTTCAAAAGGGGAAAAGAAGGATACTGCAAACAGTACAACCTTGGCCCAAGCACCTTCTATCCAACAGAAGCAGGTCGACAAGGTTGCAGAAAAGAGTAAAGATTCCTTATGCACATTTTCCTCTCATGTATCTTGAATTGTTGAACAACCTCATCCTCAACAGGTTTGTGACAGACTTCCAAAAACTAAGCAGGACGACGTCTCCAGCAAGGCAAGCAACTCACTAAGATTCAGATTCAACAAACGCTTTTTCCTCTCCCCCAAGAAATCAACGCAATGGATACCATTGCTTCCTAAGGAGGGAGGATTGATCCAAGAAGATATCAATGGCCACCCACCTTTTCCAACTGGCTCAAAATAGTTTTCTGGCAATTTTGGTAATTTACTATTTTTAGCAGTTTTCACTTTCGGAGCCGTGTTGAGACCCTAAACAATGATTTTTGGGAAAACATGTTTTAAATATGCAAGTTCATTCTATATTTTTCCTAAAATGAATCTCCTCAACGATACCTTTCCAACGGGCTATCATGCACCTAAAACGAAGATCGTATGAAAAAGTTACGACCTCAGAAAGTTGATGTACTAACTTACCCAAACACGGCCCACATGACTTTTGGCACTTCATCTCCTAGGGATAGGTTTTTGGATGTCTAGGGTTTTTTACATTTCCGTTTATTGTAAAAAGGCCTTCAAAGCCTCTTTGTAATCATCTTCTTTTGAATGCGAGTAGTCGTCACATCTCTTCTCAGAGATAAGCTGCCACCATTCTAGTGAGTCTTTCACTCTGTATTTTTACAGACTCTGTACATTTCTTTCATTAATAGAAATTGTGTGTTGTTATATATATGTGTTTATGGTTGCACCTCTGATACATTTATGTTATATTATTGAATATCTGGGATATATCTGTGCATTTCTTTATTAAATCTCTACTCTCATTTCGTGTCGAAAATAATCCTGATAAAGTACTATTTACTTCTCCATATTCCACACCTAATTTATATAGGAGCCATGACACGCACCAATAGACATCCACACATCGGTCAAACTCTAGAGATGGTGATAGATATCAGGCTGATGATGTGGTTGACATGGTTGCATTTCCTGGAGCTAGACATGCGACACTAACAGGGACCCTTCCGTGCACTTTTTTGGTCGAGGATAATGGGCTTCCATTAAAACAAATAAGACTCCCAAGTAGTTTTTCATATTTTAATAGTTTCATGTTATCCATATCATAAACAAATCATCTAAATTATTAATTTTAAATTAATGATCATATATTTTTATGTGTAGGAAACGACCATTTTTATAGGCACCTAGAGAGCAAGGCCTTGTTGATTTTTGGGGCAACCTTACGCATAAGGTAGAATTTCCAGAATTCCAACCTCAAAAAAGAACTTATGGATTATCTCGAAGGACTCTTTGGAGTGGACACGTTCAATAAAAAAGAGGATACCTTTGCAACGGGAGAATATTTAAAATATACGTGGTATGAGCGTCCTCCCGCAATTCCATAGAGGGAGTGGAAGGCAATCATTGATGATGCAAAATAAAAGATATTGAAAAAAACAGGAGAAAAAATAAATCGTACCCCAAGGTAAATTACAATATTTTGATTTCAATACCAACTTTTATTTTCTTTAGATCTAAATAAAAGTATGGTTGTATATAACGTACTTGAAAATTTTGATGATAGGTTGTGTGACACTTCGAAGGCAACCAAAGAAAGTATTTCCAAACATGGGCAACACAAGCTAGGCCAGGGTGGCTACTCGACGTTACAGTCACGAATCGTAAGTACCCAAACATCTTAAGAATATTATTTGTATCTCCTTACAACTTTCAGGTAATTGCAGCCAAAAACATTAAAAAAACTTACCCTTATGCAATGCAAGGTGACGACTTCGAAACTGAAACCATGGAGGAAGACCTCCAAATTGGTTACAAGTACAGTTATAAATCCATGGTTGATCGTAGGAAAAGCATGGGGCAAACCCCAAGATCCAGTTTGTGGGATAAGGTAAATAAAAATCAGTCCACATTAACCTTTCATTACTTATAAAATATGTAAATGTTTGATATCGTCCATAATTTAATGTCTTACTTTTTTTTAATCAGGGGAGCAACACTATCAACGAAACTATTAGTACTGGACAATAGAGCGTTGATAGTGAAACAAGGCCAACATATCATGGTGCTCCCTAGCAACTCCATCCCAATGGGGTGCAGCCCCAAGATGTTCTTGTGACTGAGGCCCACGATGGTAAAATGGTTGTATATTAATCATACACTTAATAATTATGTACTTATAAATTTTGACATTTCAATGGCATACAATGTCATAGTTGATCCTCCTCGACCTGAAGATCAGGTGAACAAGGAAGACATTCCAATGGTGCCGACTAGAGGACCAGGTAAATAATTACATTGCAGATTTTTTCTTTTAATATTAATGAACTACTTCAATGATATTTAAAAATTAGCCACATAAATTTAATATTTTTGTTTTTGTAGGTGATGGTCCCTCACCATAGCCTCCACGCTGTGGGTATGATACCAAACATTCTCAGTGTGAAAGGAATGAAACAACATCAGCTAATGAAGAGCACCTAGTAAACAAAGACATGGAGATGGATGAATTTCTTAAGAACTGGAAAACACAAAAGAAGACTAAAAGAAATTGATGACGTGTAATAATTTTTTAAGACAGTTAGATGTACATTATATAGCTAGACATGTAATGATGCATATAATCCATTGACATTATGGGTACTTTTTCATCTAATAATATACACAAGGCTATTTATATGGCTTGTATATATGTATGAATGTAATTTTATTATACACTTAATGATAATTTCAGCTTCTCTTAGTCTTGGTATATATTGATTCAATACTCCTTGGTTATATTGGTTCTATTGGTTCTATTGGCCTTGACATACAATTTCTGCATCAATTTGTGGCTCCATGGATATCATCCTAACGATTTGAAGGCATTGGTAAACGTGAAAGTTAAGAGATTGAATTGTTCAAGTTTGGATTTAAATTTTACATGCTTGTTTGTTTGTGGGTTTCAAGAGTTCCAAACTTGTATCTCTTTGTATTTTAAGAATGGTAATCTCTTTGTATTTTAATATATAATGTGAGAATATAAGCAAGACCTGGTGCCTTGTGCTTGGGCTATGGAGTCTAGGAAACAAATAGAACTTGAAAATCGATAAATAAGATGTGACAAAACCACCAAACAACATGTGTTATCAGTCAATGATAGATCTGATATATATGTAACAACCATATGAAATGCTCAACAAAGACACAACAACGCATCCATAAAATTCTTACACCCACATAAGACATCAAAGATGAGATTAGATTAAGAGAGATAACCTTCCTGTGAATGATCAACCCTTAAGCTATCTCCTTTATAAGGGGCACAAGCTATCTCAATTATTTCATTTTTTTTAAATAAATATATTTTTGTTGGGTCATATCAGGAGTACAAATTATCTTTGATATCTCATCAAAAGTTGAAATTCTTGCAGCAAATTCCTTGCATTATGAAGAGCATGAATAATAATGTTGTTAAGTGACAAAGTCCGAAGAACATTCATGCTTAACCACCTTATCAAGAACCCTACTAGCCTCCTCAATGTTTATTAATTCTTGCAAATACCATCCATTAATGTAGCAAATGTTACAACATTAGGATTGTATCCCTTGGACACCATCTTGTCCAAAACATTGTAAGCTTCCTCCCACCTACCTTCTTCATTACTTCAGTTTTTGTTCCTCAAATTGCATCTGAACCAAATGATTTACAACACCCATCTCTTTTAAGATTCTACCCAATATTAGACTGTCTATATAAACCCAAATTTCAACAATCATCATTGATCCAAGGAGTTAAAAAATTATTTTTACAGAAAGACATTGGTATTCTATAGCATTGGCACAATTTACTAGATAAACAAAAACTTCTCTTCTTGAATATGCACCATGATCTCTACAAAGATTAATTCATGCTAGTATCACATGATTTTCATAACTTTAAAGAGAGAGATACCTCCATTTTTTATTTTATTTTTATAACTCGGGACTTGAAAAGAAGTCTAGTTTAGTAAATCAAGGTGAAGGCCTTCAAAATTTGTCGATGTTCTTGGTGATTATTTACATATAATATCTATTGTTCATGAGGGTCTAATGGCTCACTTGGATTGACTTTTCGAGATTTATTATTGTTGACTGCATCACCTTAGCATGATCTTTAGTAAGAATGTCAAATCTTCATAGTCATCTCGTTCAACACCCATATGGTGTCTTAGAAAGTGAAACTCTTAGTGGCAACCACAAGAAAAATAAGTGGAAAAACAATTCCACAAGTGACAACAAGATTTTCCTACCATTTGTTCAAACCATTGTAGCACATCTTTGCAAAATCCAACAATGGATATATATATATATATATATATATATATATATATATATATATATAGAAATGAAAAATAATTGAGCACTAATGTTTGTTTGAAGGCCAGTGGATTTTTTTCTGATGCAAAAATGTTTAGTGTATTCCTCAAAGGCCCACATAATATATGGCATGCATCCATATCAAGTAGAATTTTCTAACTAGATTATAACCATTGGTTGCACAAGGGGCCAAGGGGCCAATAATGGTTATTATATTTCCATTGAATGGTACAAGGGGCCAATATTCCAAGGTAATTGTTAATGTTATTATTTCACTTCCTTCATAAGCATCAATTTGCAAATTGTCCTAGGAATTATTTTAGCTATACTCTAATGGAGCCTTTATCTAAAAAATTATTGGTGATTCCCCATTCCTCCTACTATGCAAAACCAACCTAGAATTGTTGGAATCCTTCCAAAGTTTAAACCCTTAAAGGGGAAAATTAAAATATAGTAGAAGTGCCAAGTAGTTTATAGCCTTAAGTGCCCACCGTAATAATAGAAATAATACAAGGGTTGACGAAATTGAAGTATTTTCCCAATCACCCCTGTATATGCATTAAGATACCAATTAGATGCAAGTCATTTTATTTTCATTTGACTTGGGGGGTTTCACATTTAGGTCAACCATTTTTTTGTTCTGTATCTAAACAGAAGCAATTTTCTAGCAAAACCAAGTATTATAGCTAAGCTGAATTTTTTTTTTAAATAAACTCAAGAAAGGCAGCATGGGTACATGTGTACGGGCATATGATGTGCTATCAGAATAGAGACCCCCCCAAAAAATAGGTACACTAGTACAAGAGTATGGCTAATACTACAAAGTACAAACACAAGCATATTTGTTTTCTTGTCTTTTAAGGGATATGACCATCATTCTCCCTCCTCAAAACAATAACATTTCCCAACCTATGAGGTATATATTGGTAGTCCTATATATCCTTGGGGGCATCCATCCCCATTTGAGCATACCTGAGATAGGCAAATCCTTGTTTTTCAGTATCCACCCCTTGTATTTGTATACCAATATAACTATGAAATCAAGAAATGATATAAACCTTTTAGAAAAGGTGAAGTAAACTAGATTCTAAGTAAGGTTTTAAATAATGGTATGTATCAACAATGTATAAGGTATAATCGATAATCAATAATCTATAATCGTGAAAAACTTCCACTTCAATTATTATTAGCTAGATAAATTTTAGAAACAAGATAAATTTTACAAACAAACAAATTTAGGTTTTTTTTACAATACTCAATAGTCTTCAAAAATTTCCACTTCAACTATCATCAGCTAGATGAAATTTAGAAACAAACAAATTTAGGTGAATAGACTTCAAGTTTAAACTCTATTTTTTAGAAACAAACAAATTTAGGTGAAGGGACTTCAAATTTAAACTCTTTATTTCTTTTTCTTTGCATTATGAAATAAACAATTGTTTGATACAATTACTCTCCAATATTATCTTCAGTATTGCTTGAAGGATTTTTAGTAACGAATGTTATTATTATGTATTTTTCCATCAAAACTAAAGACTTTGATCAGTCTAAAACTTACAATTGGTTCAAGATGCATGATGTGGTGAACAAAAATTGTGTTACTCGAACTGATTAAAGACTTATTGTAAGGATTATAACATCAAATTGGATTATGCACTAGTGATGAGTCAATGGGTGTATTGTATCCAACTACCCTATTTCTTTCAACAAAAAAAGGAGATTTGGTTACGAGAAACAATCACAAACATAGTTCATTATCACAACTATAGATTTTAGAAATTGTGTGTAATCACTCTATTGAATACATTGCAAGAATTTTGTGTAGACAACATATTATCACAACTGTAGATTTTAGTAATTGTGTGTAATTAGTTTATTGGATATATTTGCAAGAATTTTGTGGATAATGTCTGCCAGTTTTGTAATTTTTTTTTAATGTGTAAAAGTTCTTTGTGTGATGTATACAAGTGAAAAATGATAATTGTAGTTTAGTGGTTTCATTATTTTTATAGTAATTATGTTGTAAGAAATTTCACTATGAACCAATTATAAAGTGTCATTAGTCCTATTTTTTATTTTTTAATCTCCATGGCCATAAAATCACTTGTCAAGAACATGGAAGTTGTGCATTAATGGTAGTTGTAATGGTGGTGGCGGCTTCTAAATTGGGAGACATGATGAACTCATTTGAGTGATAGTGGGTCTCTCCCATATAAAGACTTTTCCTTTATATTTTTTTTTATTCAATAGTTTCCTTAGTTTATATTATGTTGTACTAATAATATAAAAATTTCAAAACAAGTTATTAATAATGAGACACCAACATTACCACATTCAAACTCTTGTGTTTACATAAGAATATTTCAAAGTGATAGAAACACTATGAATAAGAGCATCAATTTTTTTTTAAATGAATATATGTCGTCGCAAGAGCGATGACTGTAAGGATTATTGCGATGAATTAGCTATACTATCGATGAAGAATTTGCGTAGATAGTATAGTTAATTCGTCACTATAATCCTTATAGTCGTCGCTCTTGTGATGATTCCTTTTCGTCGATAGTATAGCTGATTCGTCGAAAGATTCTTTACCTTGTCTCTCTTGCGACGATCTCCCTACCTTGCCGCTCTTGCGACGATATCCCTACCTTGTCTCTCTTGTGGTAATCTCCCTACCTTGTCACTATTGCAACGATATCCCTACCTTGTGTCTCTTGCAATGATATCCCTACCTTGTCATTGTTGCGACGACATCCCTACCTTGTCGCTCTTGTGAAGATTTCCCTTCCTTATCACGCTTGTGACAATTTCCCTACCTTGTCACTCTTGCAGCGATATCCCTTCTTTGTCGCTCTTGCGATGATATCCCTTCTTAGTCTCTCATGCGACACCAACTGTTGGTTATTAGGCTTGCGACAACTTCCTTGAGTCATCGCTCTTACGACATTTTTTCAGGTTCGTCGCACTTTCCACGACACATGAAGTGACGTTTGGGAGACCCAAGATTCATCGCAATATCCATGACATAACATCGAAAGAGTCATCATAAAATGACCCAAATTTACTAGTGAACTCATGCTTTCATGGATTTTTCCACATGTACACACCTTTTTATACTGTCAGTTTGTGTATGTACACTCCCTTCTCCACTGCAGCCCGCATACACCTCAAAAATTAGGGGTTTTTCAATATTTATGAAACTCTGAAACTTTCGTCGTCAACCCTCTATGTTAGCTCAGACCTGCATAAATTCAGATGTGTCAATGAGTACCTGCAATAAACTTTACACAATAATAGATATTCAATGTGCTTAATAGGTGCTAATAGGAGAGACTTTCTCTCTTATTTATATTTTTATGTAGCTTCCTCAAGGGGTTACCTTCTAACCAACTTAACCCAACTTCCTTCTTTTAGGGATAACACACTACTAACCACTTGTCCACTTATAACCACTTTATTCACAATTAGTAAACTCTCCATTTCTAGTTGCAACTAATTTATTTTTAATTATTTTCTTATTGCAACAACTTAACCCGTGATTAACTCCTAGTTTCACCCATTATGACTAGTCAACTTATTATAGGAGTTTCTAGAATAATTTGTCTTCTTTGACCTTCTAAGGGCTTCTAGATAAATCAAGAGAGTTATCCAACTTCATAAGGCCATAAATCTCTAACCATGAGGAGTTATGTGACTTTTCACATATCATTGAAAATGGAATGACATGTATTATCCATCCAGAATAGTCTTACCTGCAAATATACTAATCTCCATACCATTATACATCAAACAAGATTAAGTCCCTTAACCATACTACTAGAGCTACCATAATTTGCTATCGGACTTGCTTCAAGGGTTGACATCAATGACAACCAACCCAATTAATCAAAAGAGTTTGTCTTGCCTTCGGGTTGTTATGATAACCCTTGCATACTTAAGAGATTAGAGAGTCTCACATTATCCAACCCAAATATGTCTCTCTATGCCCTTATCACAAGCCTAGATTCTATTGGGTCTTCCTTAAGTATGAAAATTGATTCTACGAGTATTAATTATTGTCATATTTATATCATGATTAATTGTATAAGGTAACAATTACTTGTTAAAAAATTAAAAAATTAGAGAAGGTAACATGAATCAGTCAAAGCTGGAAAATTTCACTATGAAGAAGTTCACTCGAGTGGATATGTAGATATGAACATAAAATGAATCCATTGTGATGACGTTCACTCGAGTAGATATGTGCAGTAGGTTCTGTCAGTCTTTGAATTTATGGATTAATTTTATTGGATAGATTACACAACAATCATGATAATTCTATCTTCAACACAATTAATTTTCTAGGCAATGGTTTTCTTCCCATCCCAACAATGGATTTCGGATGGCACAATCTAGGATATATTCATAGCAAGAATTCTCGCAAGCAGAGTTATAAATAGATCTAGATGCCCTGAACAAATTGATTCCAAGATAATGAACTGACGAATTGAGACTGCCATAGATAGACACTAGCCTAATTATTTTGCTGTCAAAATTACTCAACGACCTCAATGCAACATAATTGGCAAGCAATTAGGGGGGAAATTATAAACCAAAATAAAAATTACAAGATTTATATCTTTAGATTCGTTGATCTCAATGCTCAGAGAAGAATGGACAATGGATGTCTTTTAACTGTTGGATTTAGGTTCTAGATTTTGAATGTAAAAAAATTTTGTTTTTTAAGCATTGGTATAGAAGGAATCAGTCTAGAATCATATGGCTTCATCACTAATACAACAATATCAATTTAGAGCCATGTGGCTTCAACACTAATACATCAATATCCGTAAAGCATAATATATTTCCATCTCTCCATTGTTATAAAACATTCTCCAAGGATTGATGGTAAGCCCTTAGGGAGATTCTAAATGTTCCATTCGATTTTGAGAAGAGGTCTGATGGCTCAGATTGTTCCCTTTTAAACTTTGACCATCGAGGCAAAATTCATAATTCCATTAGGGAATATTTAAAAATCACATTGGAGCAATTTAAAATATGAATAAAGGCACTTCAAAGGAAAAACACACGGTCCAACAATAATATGTATGACTTGTTTAGGGTGTGTACAGACTCAAAGAGAGTTTTTTTGTTGTGATCACACTTGGCTACAACTTCCATGAAACTCTTTCCAAAGAAATAAGCAAGGAAATAACATTCTAACCTCCCCCCTGCTCCCATCTCCATCTCTGATTATAAGAGGAAATAAAATTATCCACAATTATCCACCACCATGATCGAAGAGACGATGAACCAACGAATTAAAATCATGGTGAACACTAACCTGATTATTTTTGGGGGAAAATTACCCAACGACCTCAATGCACCATGACTAGATGGAAATCAGAAGAAAACTTAGAAATCAGATAAAAAATTACAACAGTTGTATCCTGACAACCATTGATCGGAATGCTTAGAGTGGAATGGACGGTGGGTGTTCTTTAATTATTTGATTCAAATTCTATTTATGTTGAATGTAAAAACGTTTTTTTGTGTATGCATTGATACCAAAGAAACTAATTTAGAATCCTATCTCTCTAACACTCAATTCCAAGGATGCATAATACCAAGAGAAAGAAGGTAGATCCCATCCAAAGTTGTGTACATTCCAGTAATGCCTATGGCCTATTCAAGGGCTGTACAGACTCAAGGAGAGTTGGGTTGTTGTGAGTGAAATTGAAAATTACTCAATGGCCTTAATGCACCATTATTGGTTGGAAATCAAAAGAAAATATGGAAATTAAAAGAAACAATTACAACAACTACATGTTGAGAATCATTGATCTCGATGCGTGGGAATGTAACAACGTTTTGTTTCGTATGTGAATAATATCATCATCCTAAATATGTGAGGGCATTGCCCCAAAACATATATGGATGTTGGGTATTCCAATAAATTAATCTCAAACAATTTCTTATTGTTCATCCTTCTCAACAACGAACCAAAAATTGATTAATTTTTGTGGCCACAAATTCCTATTATGGATGGCAATGATGAGAACAACAGCGAGATCTTCATCCACTAGAGATTTCTATTCATTGTAGTGAGTGTGTTTTATTGTGTGTAATTTGTCACCATTAACATAATGAATATATGAGTGAATATGGCTCTAAGATATGCACTATGTCCCTCCATTCTATTACACACTTGTTGCAACAGAGAATCCCTTATCCCCACCCAAGTGAAAAACTTACAAGCTGAGTATGCCAATTGTTGAACCTGCTCAAAAAAAAATTCTCTTTAAAAAGTAGAACTATACATGTGTGAACCAGATTATCGATGGGACCATTAAGTAAAATTAATAATGAAAGTATGAAGCTTAAGGTACTATACTTATCATGTCACTTTATAATGCCATTTTGCATCATATAGAATCTATTCTACAACTAAAAATGAACTATTGATTGTTAAGTTGTCAATCCATAGTGTTATATTTGTAGTGGATGCCCCATTATTATGGTATGTGTTTGAAAGAGATAAGTTTAAGTGTTTGGATAGTGGATATTCTTCACAAATTCCATTCATAACTTAGGAAAGAGTTATCAACAAATTAATTTTGCAAAACAATGATCTACTTGTTTTAGAAGTTGAAAATTCTAGATAATTTATACAAAATCTAGCTTTCATACAAAGATCACCATATGAAAATATTAGTGCTCTAATATTATATTAAATGAATATGGTAACAATTTCATAAGAATATGTAGATAGGAATGCCTCAATATCCTTCAATTCATTGATAGTTAGTTCTTGAAAGATTAACAATTTCATATGAAATTGTATATAGGAATGTCTCAATATATTTCAATGCATTGATAGTTGTTTCCTCAAAGATGGACATATGGTTACATTCTTTCCTTCTAATATAAATATATGACAATTAGAAAATAAAAAATAATATCATTTTACTCATATAAGTTGTGAAGGTATAACAATTTCTTCGAAATGAATTATAGACCTAAGTATTATTCTAAAATTGCTTTTTCTAGAATAATGTCTCTTACACCATTCTCCACAAAAGCAAAGAAATATTGTCCATGTGGCCAAATGGACCTACTGAAAACACAATCGAGCTACAATAACAAAGTTTGGTGGGTTGGGCTATAGAGGCCAGCAAAGGGGATGGTGGTATTTGAAGCACAAGATATCTTTATGTTTGAAAGGGATTGTTATGTCTTCGTTCTCGCTCCTGGTCCCCTTAACCATATCTTTTCATATCATTCGTGGTCTTTCTTAGTACACCCCCCTTCCAGTATTCATGCAACACTTATCCATTTTCTAGTAAATAACAACATTTACATTCATTGACCTTTTATACAAAGGTCCATCAAATCAAACATTCACACATATCGAATTTTCCATAGTCTCTTGGCCATTATAGTTATATTTAAAAACTAGGGGAAACATGGTGTTACAAGTATTAGGTATTTCCACTTTGACACTTGGAGATTAGGTTTTTTTTATGCCCTATCATATTTTGACCACATAGACTTCTCCTGGATGTCTGATTTTAGAGTTGGTTTGGTTGACTTCACCGAGACACATTGACAGGATATGATCATCGATAGTGGGGATGATTCTTTGAGGCATTACAACTTCTTTTTGCAGGAGTGGAGAATGCAATATAGGCAGGAGGGTAAAATATTTATGATCAGAGTGGTGCAGCGTCAGCATGATGGGTCCTTTTTGGTGATAGCATGGGACCCTAGGATTTTATGCCTTGACAGTTTGGCAGCTGGTATAGATGGGAGATCCAATTGTTACTTTCAAGAGCCTATTCATATGGGGAAGTGGATTGGTTTCCTAGGTGGGATATTCTATGAAGGGTGGGTTGAGTTTCATAGTATTTGATTTCTCTATTGAACGGTGGCCTTCAAGAGGCCTCTTGTGTTAGTACATTGTAGGACAATATTGTGGGTGGTAGGTGCTCCACATCTTTCAGATTGGTTTGGGACCCGAGGATCATTATTAGTTTTAGTTTGGTTCAACTTGTTGTTCCTATGGGTGTGAGGGAATTGCTTGAGGACAAAAAATATTTGGCAAGAGAGGACTGTCATGTCCCCATTTGTGGGCTTCATTTGGAGATTACTTCCAGGGTTTGTGTCATCCCAGACAAAGGGGTGAGATTATAATACCAATGAGATCAGAGGGTTTGGTGGATTTATATGAGGCCCAACCTATTCCATTTATCATCTTTCATCATCGAAATCACTTTCGCACAATTCATTATTGGTTCTGTGGCATTCCGATGATTCCCGTAATTTGGGAGTATTGTTGAGCATAATTTAATTAAATACACTAAAGGTATTATTTGGATCATATTATTTGAGGGGGAACCTTAATATAATATCTCATTGGGGAAAAAACGAAAATATCTAAAGGTTGGGACGATGAGAAAGGGACTTACGATGATCAGAAATGTATTAAAAACAAATTAATCACTTTTTGAAGTTAAAAGGGGGATTAATTAATTATTTAATGTCATAGGGGTGGAAAAGTGGCATTGTGTAATTAATAAAAGGGGGAGTTTAAGTGACTTGAAGTTTATAAAGTCACTTTAACTTATTAAAATTGTAAAGGGTCCAAAAAGGGTTAATGAAGAGATAAAAGGAAAATGAGGGGCAATCTCTCTCATTATGCATTGGTTATTTTCTAAAATTGATTTGAGAGAGCTCTTGTGGATTTGGCTCTTGGGACGAAAACCATAGAGAGTTTAGAAGATCGGTTTCGGTGGTGAAACCATTCACCCTAGTTGGTAAAAGGGAGGAGATCATCCATATTTCTTCATCATGGTTGAATGTGGCTAAGTTTTTCATCATTTGGTAGTTGATTGTTGTGTGTAGAGGTTTGGTTTATGCTTATGGAGGTTGAATCTACATATTGAAGGAAAATTTATGTGTCGATTGAGTTATTTCACGAAGAGACCGAGTTTCCTCTTGAAGTTGGATCACACATTCTCTTTGGAGGGTCGATTTCTTACCTTGTGGGTCAAGTTTATCAACTGGGTCGAGTTATTTATATGTTGGTCGAATGTTTGTGTTGGGTGAAGCCTTGGGTCGAGGGGTTGTGTTTATTTGGTGACTGGTGGAGATTCTACATAGGTTGAGAAAAATTCCTTATGGTTGATAGTGTTATCTTGTTGCTAGTACGAGTATTGAACAGTGGGGACAGAGTTAGTGTTGGAGTGGACTCCTCACTAGTTTTCGTTGTTTCTAGCATGAGTTTTCTTGTTGATCGAAGAGCTAGGAAAATAGGTGGTTGTGACCTACATTCTTCCTACCAATTATGGGTGACTACACTCTCCTTGTTGGGATTTTTTTGTGCCCACGTTCTTGTAACTTTCATCAGAAGACATACCATGTTTTTCATTCATAATTTTTGCAATATTTATTGATGTTTTTTATTGTACCTTGGCTTCCATAAGTGTTTGATGCAATAAATATCTTGAGTTTACAGTGTCGAGACTGTTGATACTGAGAGGGGGGTGAATCAGTATCAAGTACAATTTAAAAAAAAAAATCCAACTTATACTTAAACCATTCAATTATATCCAATGAGAAATGAACAATAGTATAAGAGTTACACCA